>CABHPR010139709.1:0-39052 GCA_902168415.1 Peromyscus melanophrys
TAAGCCAGCTCAGGTTCCACAGACTCCATCTACCTTTCTGTTTGTTTGTTTGTTTGTTTTCCTTTGCTGAGATGGGGTCTCCCAGTGGCTAGAACATCCTGCATACACGAGGCTGGCTGGCCAGTGAGCCAGGGGGACCTTCTAGTTTCTGCTTCCTCAGTGTGCCTGGCTTATTTCTGCATGGGTTCTGGGGACAGAACTCAAATCTTTGTGGTTGCCAGGCAAGCATTTTACATGCTAGGCTGTCTCTCCAGCCCCTGATCTTCAGTGCTCTTTGGGAACGTCAACATGGTTAAAAATAAGGAAAGTCTGGAAACTGCCATAGTAGGGAAGAGCTTAAGGAAGCATGGTAACTGAATAGATTGTTATATCTCAGTGTGACACTGAAGCTAAAAGAACATTCGTCTAAAATGAAGGATGTCTGAATAAAGTATAAAATTTAGTTATGAATAATGTGTCAGCCATTAGTCATGATTGTAACAAATAAACCACAGTCGTGAAGATGTAAGCAATAGGAGAGCATAGGATGGTGGTATACAAGAGCTGTCTATATCATCCTCTCCATTTCTCTTAAAATCTGACGCTGCTCTAAAAGACAGTCTATTCTTTAAAAAGGAAAAAGGAAAATACAGCGATTCTGATAAAATCCAAAGGAGTGACTTCAGTTACAAACATCCCAGGAGGGTTTGAGTAATGTGAGTTACAGTGCTGCTGCAAGTCTGACAAACACCATTTGATATGTGTTTCAGCATGGACAGCGATGGGTCAATGACAATAGACTGGGATGAATGGAGAGACTACTTTTTCCTCCACCCTGCAAAAAATGTCAATGAAATTATTCGTTTCTGGAAGCATTCTACTGTAAGGTTACTCTGCATTTTACTGTTTTTTATTTTTCTTTAACTGTTGTAGTTGTAAATATCATTACATAGTTACAGTTATGGTTTTAGTCTCAATGGCTAAAGATGTATTTTTTACTTTTAACAATATTCTTATTTAGTAAGGAGTGTTAATATTTTATGTGCAAACATAGAAACCACAATTTGCTTGTTAAAACCTACATCTTAATAGGTGCCTACTAAAAGGATCTATTCTGTGTTAAAAATAGTGTTGTTATATGTAGTTGCATTGTCCTAGAAAAGTGAAAAATATGTGTTTTCTTTTTATACAGATAATCACATGCTTGAGTGGGTCTTTTGGCATTGGGAATATAAAATTATATATTAAGATTTCAGAATTTAGAGTAAAAAAGGAACGAATGTACAAGTTGTCTGCTCTTTTAAGTTTCATAAGCCCCTTGACCTGAAGTTGTAAGGAGTAAAGGAAATTCTGTATTGAAAATCTTTTAAGTTCTTTACATGCAAGGTGGGGGAGTTAAAATACTGCACCCACAACACACAGTTCTCATCAGTGTTCTGTCTTCTCTCCATAGACAGTCCACAAGAAAAAGCGACCATTAGCTCTGGAGTCAGAGTGCACACGTTTGAACCCACACCTCACACCCACTCTCTGTATCTCTGTGCCTCAGTTTCTCCCATGAGATAGTGGAGATAGGTATATGAGTTTTCAGAGATCAATTAGTGCATTAGTCAATGTGTTTAAAACAATCTAAGAACACATGTTTTCAATAAACACTTGTTAGGTTAGCCACTTGGTTTCCTCTGTGTTCCTGAATGCTTGAACATGTGAGGAACATGTAACATCATTTCTCATCTGGTTTTGATTTCTATAGTATTTTGAGAACACATCTGATTTCTTACTTTTTGACCAGCCTTCCCATGTTCACTTAATTTATCTCCTATAACTACTACTCGGGATGTATCATTCCATCTTTCTTTTATTGGGAATAGATTTTTTTTCATACAATATATTCTGACCACAGTTTCCATTCCCCCAGTGGAATGGGGGAGAGTAATGAAAGAGACATCTTGATGGGGGGCATTTTGGGGTCAGGGAGAAGCCTGGTGCCAGGGAGACCCCCAGAAATCCACAAGGATGACCCCAGCTAAGACTCCTAGCAATAGTGGAGAGGGTGCCTGAACTGCCTTCTCCTGTAATCAGATTGCTGACTACTCTAATTGTCATCAGAAATACACTATTCAGTAACTGATGGAAGCAGATGCAGAGATCTACAGCCAAGCACTGGGCCGAGCTCCAGGAGTCCTCCTGAAGAAAGGGAGGAGGGATTGTATGAGCTGGGGGGGGGGCGGGTTCAAGGTTATGACAGAGGAACCCACAGTTGACCTGAGCTGGTGGGAGCACATGGACCCTGGATCAACAAACAGTTAGGGAGCTTGCATGAGACTGACCTAGGCCCTCTGCATGTGTGTGTGTGTGACAGTTGTGTAGCTTGGTCTGTTTGTTAAGTTCCTAGCAGTGAGATCAGGACCTGTCCCTGGTGCTTAGCTCGCTTTTGGGAACCTGTTCCCCATGCTGGATTACTTTGCCCAGCCTTTATGCAGCAGGAGGAGCTCGGTCCTACCTCAACTTGATGTGCCATGCTTTGTTCAAGCCTTTGGGAGGCCTGCCCCTTTCTGAATGCAGATGGAGGAGGAGTGGATGGGGAGTGGGGAGTGGGGTATATGGGAGTTGGGAGGGGTGAGGGAACTGGAGGAGAGGAGGGAGGGGAACTGTATGTAAAATAAATGAAAAAAGTTAATAAAAGAAAATTAAAAAGAAAATAAAAGAAAAAGAAAAAAAAAGAGAAAAAGCATGAGAAGCACATATAGATACAGAGACACACATGTTCACAGACACAGGAATCCCATAAAAACACAAAACCAGAATCCATTATATATTTGCAAAGGACCTGTAAGGTTAAAAATGCCCTGACACAACATAATGAGACAAAGAACTTCCTAAGATGCCCCTGAGTTCATTTTGTGCTGACCATCTACTGCTGGACATTGGGCCTATTCTCAAGAGTGGTTTGTTTTCCCAGTTATCTCTGGTGGAGAAACTAATTTGTCATTGGCAAGTGGTTAATTGGAGCTAGCTTCTGGGCTAGGGATAGGGCATGTGTCCACTTCTCCTCTGGTACAGATCCATGCAGGCCTTATGCATACTGCCACAGTCTTTGTGAGTCAATATGTACATTGGTCCTGGTGTTTAGAAGGTCTTGTTTCCTTGGTGTCCTCCATCCCCTCTGGCTCTCATACTCTTTATACTTCTTCTGAGCCCTGAGGGGAGGATTTGGTGGAGATATATGCTCTAGAGTTGAGTGTTCCAAGGTCTCTCATTCTCTGCACATTGTCTGGTTGTGGGTCCCTGTATTTTCCCATCTGCTGCAAGAGGAAGCTTCTCTGATGATGGCTGAACAAGGCACTGATCTATGAGTACAGCAGAGTGTCATTAGGAGTCATTTTATTGCTACTTTCTGTTTGCAGAGTAGTAGTGTTTGATTTTCCCCTAGGTGCCTGGCCTCTGTCTAGTCTCATGTTCTTGACCACCCAAGCAGTGTTCGGTATGGGTTACATCTCATGGAATGGCCCTTATGTCAAATCGCATCTTGGTTGGTCACTCCCATAAGCTTTGTACTACTATTTCACCAGGGTGTTTTGCACGAAAGTCATCATGGTAGATTGCAGGTTTCCCTAATTTCTTTTTCAGTGAGGTTGTCATGTGTATATAGGAGGAACACTGATTTTTGTATGTTAATTTTGAATTCTGCTACTTTGCTGAAAGTGTTTATCAGCTGTAGGAGTTTTCTAGTAGATTTTAAGGGTCATTTATATATACTACCATATTATCTGCAATTAAAGATACTTTGACTTCTTCCTTTCCTGTTTGTACCCCCTTGATCTCCTTCAGTTGTCTTATTGCTCTAGCTAGAACTTGGATAGGTATGGAGAGAATAGAAAACCTTGTCTTGTTCCTGATTTAAGTGAAAATGCTTTGAATTTTTTTCCAATTAGATTGATATTGCCTATGGGCTTGCTGTAAACTGCCTTTATTATGTTTATGTATGTTCCTTGTTTCTCTAATGTTTCTAGGACTTTTATCAAGAGGGACTGTTAGATTTTGTCAAAGGTCTTTTCTGCCTCTAGAGATGATCATGTGGTTTTTGTCTTTCAGTCTGTTTATATAGTGGATTATACTTATGATTTACATAAGTTAAACTATTTTTGTATCTCTGGAATGAAGCCTACTTGATCATAGTGGATGATCTTTTTCATAAATTCTTGTATTCAGTTTGCAAGTATTTTATTGAGAATTTTTACGTCTGTATTCATAAGGGAAATTGGTCTGTAGTTCTCTTTCTTTGTTGGGTCTTTATGTGATGATTTTCATATCAGGGTAATTGTGGCCTTGTAAAGAGAATTGGGCAATGTCCCTTTTGTTTATGTTTTGTGGAATAGTTTGAGGAGTATTGGTGTTCACTCTTCTTTGAAGGTCTGGTAGAATTCTACGCTGAAACCTGGCCTTAGGCTTTTTTGGGTTGGGGGACTTTAAATTGTTGCTTCTATTTCACTAGGCATTATACGTCTGTTTAAATTGCTTATCTGATCTTGATTTAACTTTATTGGTGGTATATATCAAGAAAATGATCCATTTCTTTTAGGTTTTCCTATTTGGTGGAGTACAGATTTTTAAAGTATGTCCTTATGACACTCTGGATTTCCTCATTGTGCTGGCTAGTTTTATGTCAACGTGACACAAGCTAATGATCTGAGAGAAGGGAATCTCAATTAAGAAAATGCCTCCATAGGATTAGGCTGCAGGCAAGCCTGTAGGACATATTTTAATTAGTGACTGAAGGAGGAGGGCCCAGCCCATTGTGGGTGGTATCACCTGGGCTGGTGGTCCTGGGCTCTATAAGAAAGCAGGTTGAGCAAGCCATCCAATGAACAAGCCAGTAAGCAGTCCTCCTCCACGGCCTCTGCATCAGCTCTTGGCTCCAGGTTCCTGCTCTGCATGAGTTCCTGCCCTCACTGCTTTTGATGATGAACTGTTATATGGAGCTCTGAGTGAAATAAACTCTTTACTCTCCAAGTTGCTTTTGATCATAGTGTTTCACCACAATAATAGTAATCCTAACTAAGACACTCAGTGTAATGCTCCCCTTTCATCTCTAATTCTGTTAATTTGGATCTTCTCACTCTGCCTTTTAGATAATTTGAATAAGGGTCTATCAATACTGATTTTTCTTAAAGAACCTACTCTTTGTTTCATCAATTCTCTGTATTTTTATTGTTTCTATTTTATTGATTTCATCCACAAGTTTATTTCTTGCTGTCTGCTCCTTTTGGTGTTATTTCTTCATTTTGTTATGCAGCTTTCAGGTGTGCTGTTAAGTTACTAATATAAGAGATCTCCAATTTTTTAATGTAGGCACTTAGTGCTATGAACTTGTCTCTTAGAACCACCTTTTATTGTGTCCCATAAGTAAGGTATTGTCTTAGTTAGGATTACTATTGCTAAAATGAAACACCATGACCAAAGCATTTTGGGGAGCAAAGGGTTTATTTGGCTTACACTTCCATTATCACTGTTCATCAATAGAGGAAGTCAGTACAGGAACTCAAACAGGGCAGGAACATGGAGGCAGGAGCTGATGTAGAGGCAATGGAGAGGTGCTGCTTATTGACTTACTCAGCCTGCTGTCTTATAGAACCCAGGACCACTAGTCCAGGGTGGCACCACCCACAATGGTCTGGGCCCTCCCCCATAAATCATTAATTAAGGAAGTATAAAGAGGCTTGTCTACAGCCTAATCATATTGAGGCATTTTCTCAGTTGAGGTCCCTCCTCTCTGATGACTATACCTTGTGTCAAGTTGACATAAAACTAACCAGCATAGGTATGTTGTGTTTTCATTTTATTCACTTCTAAAAAGTCTTTAATTTGTTAATTATTGCCTTGATCCATTTTTCATTCAGCAATGAGTTGTTCAGTTTCCATGAGTTTGCAAGTTTTTGTTGTTTCTGCTATTGATATCCAGCTTTAATCCATGGTAGTCACAATTCTGTTGAAACTTGCTTTGTGTTTGAGAATGTGGTCAATTTTAGAGGAAGTTCCATGAGATGCGGAGAAGAAAATATATTCTTTTGTGTTTGGCTGAAATGTTTTCTAAATATCTGATAGATCCATTTGGTTTATGATGTCAGCTAACTCCAGCATTTCTCTGTTTAGTTTTTTGTCTGGACGATTTGTCTGTTGGTGGGAGTGGAAAATCACTACATGAGGGTCAATATGTGACTTCAACTGTGGTAGTGTTTCTTTTATGAACTCATGTGTTCTTGTGTTTCATGCATAGATGTAAACATTGCAATGTTCTCTTGGTGTACTTATCCTTTGAGTATGTAGTGTCTTTCCCTATCTTTTCCGATTTGTCTTGTTTTGAAGTCTGTTTTTTGCCAGATATTAAGATGGCTACACCAACTTGCTTCTTAGGTCCGTTTGCTTGGAATATATTTTTCCATCCTTTTACCCTGAGGTGATGTCTATCCTTGATGTTAAGGTGTGTTTCTTGGATGCAGCTGAGGGATAGATCCTGTTTTGCATCCATTGTTAGTCTGTGTGTTTTTGTTGGGGAATTGAAATCATTTATGTTGATAGTTATCAATGATCAGAGTTTGTTGATTCCTGTTATTTTGTTGTTACAGTGTGTCAGGTCCTGCCCGACTATCAAACAGTCTTGAAGAGAGGAGTGAGGATTGAGAAATAATAGATATGAAAAATAGAGATGCAAAGAAAAAGACAAGAGACACAGAATAGCATCGGGAGGGCTCTGGGTCAATACCACAGTCACCCTGAGTTTATTTCTCATGGGATTTTTATACACCAGTAAGGGGAGAGGCAAAAGACCTCCCCCTCTCAAGGACACAATGGCTCAAGGTACAAAGTACAGACAAGTGTAAACACTTCCTCAATTCTTAAAACATCTAGTAGCCATGCCTTATGGCAAAACATCCTGTAATTAGGCCTTGAAGTATAAGACACCTGGTAACCACACCTTTGGCCAAAACATCCTATTATGCAGCCTTGGGGGACAAAACAAGCTCTCTGACCTTGAGCCAAGATGGAATAAGGCCACAGATGTGGGTTTTTTTTCCCTCTTCTTTTTTGATTTGTTGTTCTGATATTACTTATCCCTTGTGTTTTCTTGGGTGTGGTTAACCTCTTCAGGTTGAAAATTTTCTTCTAGCACTTTCTGTAGGGCTGCATTTGTAGATAGATACTTTTTGAATTTGGTTTAATCATGGGATTTCTTTCTTTCTCCATATATTGTTCTTGAAAGTTTTGCTGGGCATAGTATTCTGGTCTGGCATCTGTAGTCTCTCAGAGTTTGTAGAATATGTGTTCAGGCCCTTCTGGCTTCAGAGTCTCCATTGAGAAGTCAGGTGTTTTTCTGCCTTTACATGTTATTTGGTCTTCTTCTCTTGCAGCTTTTAATATATATATTGTTTTTCTGTACCTTTAGCATTTTGATTATCATGTGCTGTGAGGAACTGATTTTCTAGTCCAATCTGCTTAATATTCTGTATGCTTCTTGTACCTTGATAGGTACCCCCTTCTTTAGGTTAGGGACATTTTCTTCTATCATTTTCCTGAAGATATTTTCTGTGCCTTTGACCTGTGTTTCTTTTCCTTCCTTAATTCCCTTAATCCTTAGACTTGTTCTTTTCATAGTGTCCCAGAGTTCCTGCGTGTTTTAGATTTAACATTTTCTTTGACTAATATATCCATTTCTTCTGTCATGTCTTCAATGCCTGCGATTCTCTTCCAATTACATTCTGTTGGTGAGGCTTGCCTCTGGGGTTCCCGTTTGAGTTCCTACATGTTTCTTTTCCATTTATCCCTCAGTTTGGGTTTTCTTATTGATTCCATTTTTACTTGCAAGTCTTGAACTATGTTCTTCATTTTATTTCAGTTTGTGTTTTCATAGATTTATTCATATCCTTTAAAACATATTCATAAAGGTTATTTTGAAGTCCTTGTCTTGTGCTTCAGCTGTGTTGCATTTCTCAGGGTCTACTGTGGTAGAGTTGCTAGGCTCTAGTGGAGACATAGTGCCCTGGTTATTACTGATTGTGTGTTTATGCTGATGTCTAGTAATGCTAACTGGGAGGTCCAGCCTCCAGTCAGCAGCAGGGTATGCAAAAAATTCCATGAATGTGGTGAGGGCTAGACTTTTTCCATCTGAGGAGAAAAAATAAGGAAACATACATTTTCTGATAGTAACTTTCTCTTTTACTTCATCTTAAAAAATCCTCACTGAAAATCTCTCTAGCTCTCTCCCCTGCCTACCTACTCATCCCCTCTCCTCAGCTCTCTCTGCACACCTCCCCCACACTCTAATACACACTCACACACTCCCTCCACATCTCTTCACATCGCTCCTCTACATAGCAGCAAGTCTTTTACACAGCTCGTTCACACACACACACACACACACACACACACACACACACACACACACACATTTTACATCATTTACTCACTTTTTACTCATTCTCTCACTCACTCTCCTCTATGCACACATTTCTCCTCTATGTCTCTTTTCTATATAGCTACACAAGCTCTCTCTTCTACAAAGCTACTCATCTTCTACCTAGCTCTCTCTGCACATATCTCCTGCTCTCTCAGCACACACACACACACACACACACACACACACACACACACACACTTTCACCTCTGCTCAGATCTTTACACAGACATACATCTCAGAATCTCTTTCTGAAAATCTCTTTTGCTCTCTTTCTCCTATCTAGCTACTCATCCTCTCTCCTCAGCTCCCTCTGCACACCTACACACACTCTCTCACTCCTCCTTCTCCCTCTCAAAGCCAAACTCTGGAAAATTATATGTTACATTTTCAGGGTCCAACCCATTCTCAGTACACATGATAAGTCACACAGTTTTTCTCAGACTTGAGATGTCACACTGACTGGCCAGTGAGTAGCACTCGGCTGTGCATGTAGCTCTTTCCCAGACAGTGAATAGCATTGAAATTCAGGACTTAACAATAGCAGTTAGTTGGATGAACCTTGAGTGGTTGGGGTACATGCAGAAAGAGAATTTCTGCAGGGGGTTATGTCCACCAAAGTTGCTTCAGTTTTGGCCTTGATTCAGCAATAAACATCTGGAACTTATGTTTGTGTTTTCTCTGCAGGGGCAGCTAGACTGTTTTGAATTTGTTCCGAAATCTAAAATTAGCTGTATTTTTGACTAAGAATACCGTTACTTTCCTGGGTTAGTTATGAAAAGTATTCTAGTTTTATCAGAATTATACAGCTTAAGCAGAAATCATCTTTCTGACCATTCACAGCTGTATGTGTACCCAAAGATGTAAAACACACTACCAATGGGCTATGGAAAGAACCCCACAGCTGTTCTTTTTAGGGAGGTAAGTGGTGGCACATGAGAAAGTTCAGACAGAAAACAACCGGTTTCCACAACCAGTGACCCCATGAACTTTGCCTAACAGGGTTCCCCAACAGAGGGTTATTCATCTGGTGGGTCAGCCTGTTGAACACTACTTATCACCTACTGTGTACTCCTATAGCCTCCTGCAGTCTAGGAATCTGGGTTTGGGATGATTGGAATTCTAGGTGCTACTATTATCTGATCTTGTCTTTGCTGGGTGGGTACTTTGCTTCTTGGTTTCTGTTACTTTCTCTCATTTTCAGGAGAGTCTGGTGGCTGTGGGTTACCTGGTAGGAAATGCTTATGAGATCCTGCCAGGTGTGGCTATGTCTTAGTTAGGGTTTCTATTGCTGTGAAGAGACATCATGACCATGGCAACTCTTATAAAGAAAACATTTTATAGGTGGCTCACTTATAGTTTCAGAGGTTCAGTCTATTATCATCATGATAGGGAGCATGGCAGCATGCAGACAGAAGTGGTGCTGGAATAGTAGCTGAGAGTCCTACATCTTGCAGGCAACAGGAAGTTGACTAACACACTGGGCAGTATCTTGAGCATAGGAAACCTCAAAGCCTGCCCCCACAGTGACACACTTCCTCTAACAAGGCCATACCCACTCCAACAAAGCCACACTTCCTAATAGTGCCATTCCTGCTTGTCACCATCCAGTTTTCAAACATCCACTAGGTGTAAGGTTCCATTTCATTGCTTCACTGAGTACCTCCTATTCTCCATGCAGTTTGAAAATATTTTCATAAAAGATCAGATGTGTTCATGTTATTTTACATGAATGTCTGTTCACAGCCTTTGCCTATTTTTGATGAGTTTTCTCTTTTGTTCTTATTCATTCATAGGAATTACATATTTACTGTAGATACATATTCTTGAACTGAAGACTTGCAAATCCTTTTTCTCCCTACTATGTTGTCTGCCCACTTGCTTGTTTTCTCCACATTGTTCTTAATTGAACAGGAATCCTTATGTTTTGATACTCAATGCATCAAAAGTCAATGGGTTTTCAACTCCTGCATTTTAAAGAATCCTTCGCTATCGCTTGGTCTCGTTTACCTCTATTGGTGTAGTTCCATCTCTTATGTTTAGGTCTTAACACTTCTGTAGCTGCATTTGTACTACAAGGGAAGGCTCTGTTTGTATGTTTTCCTGTATTGAGGAATTTTCTCAACACAATCTAACCAATCTATGGCTTCCATATTTATTCTTAATACAGTACCTCTTTGCTCGGATATCAGACTTCCATTGAGAGCTCAATATTCTCAGAGTGTTCTTTGTGTGTCTCTTCCGTTTGTCTGATTTTATAGCCGTATTGAACTGGTTTTGATGCTCATGGCTCTACAGTGTCACTGAACCTGGTAAAGTAAGCAACCCCTCTTTACTCTTCATCATTTACTTTTCAAAGCCCAATTAACTTGAGTTTTTATTTTTCTACATGGATTTTAAAGTTTCTTGATTCTAGCTGCTTTAAAAATGAAAATTGATTATGATTTTATTTGTCTTAACATGGTCTGCTATAACAAATTAACACTGGTGTGGTGGCTTAAACAATGTATTTTCATTCTAGCAGCTAGAGCCCTGAGTTAAAGGTGCATACTCTCATAGTCCGATTGTTAGCAGAATTTTCTTCCTGGTTACAGAGGAATATTTTGTCCCTCACAGGTTGAAAAAAAAGAGTCAGATAACTCCCAGGTGTCTTCTTAAGACACACACTCACACTGGGGTTAGGATTTAAGTGTATGAAATTGGAGGGGGGACACCAACATTCATCCCATTGCATTCTGCTCTTTAGTTCCAAATTTTACATCGTCACATGCAAAATAAATCCCACCATTCCCAGAGCCTCTATTCCTAACTTGTTCTACCACCGCCTTTAAAGCCCAAGATAAAAGTGTTATCTCAACATCACCCACACTGGGCATGGGTATGACTGAGTGGAGCTCACTCTGACACAAGTTCCTAGGCATCCATCAAAGGCTAAGTGTGCTGTTTGGCTCACATATTGCTTAAAACTAGAGGAATTTCATAGGTAAATCCCAGCTTTCTGGTTTCTCTGGGAACATCAGAAGAACATAGAACCCCAATATGCATTCCCACATGAGAACAACTGGATGAAACAGGCTAAAATGAAGAGGCAGATGTGTCCGTTTTCTGTGGGCTTCCTCCTGGTACCTGCATGAGACTTCATGCCTGGCCTCCAAAGGCATTTAAGTTTGTGGTCTGTGGTTTGTTATTCTGACTCCTCTGTTTTTTCTCTCTTTCAGTCATCTCTTACTGTCATTTCTTTTTCTAATTAGCTGATCTGTGATATCAGGTCATCTCTAGACAGATCAACCTAATTTTGTACATGGAATGAAACAATATAAACTCGAAACTTAAATCCTTTGTTCTTGACAACCAACCTAGCAAAACAGTGGGCATTTCAAACTCTTGAACCCATCATCACTTTCTGCTTTCTAATTAATGATTATCTAAACCCTTAGAAAGATATGGAATCTAGTGTAAGTATGTGTGCTCACACCATGGTGGGTATGTGGAGAGGACTGGAAAGCTGGCAAGAGTCAGTACATAGGTTTTGGAAAATGAACTCAGTTTGCCAGGCTTGGTGGCCATCATCTCTATCTGCAGAACTATCTCATTGACCTTTGCCATTTTATTTTATTTTTTAAAAATATCTCTTTCCTTGTCTATATATAATCTTGTGGTTCTTAGAATAAGTAATATCTTTGAGCATACCATTTTTGTTGCCTAGAACATTCCTTTGGGTATAGAAAGATAGTATAATGCAATGGCCTCTGAGGTCATGACACTTGAATTCAAATTTGGGCTTTGAGGCTTCTAAGCTATTTTAACTATAAAGAATTCTTTTCTTCCATTTTAAATTTGTAATTTTTATTTTTAAAATACTATTTTATTTTTATTAGTTCTTTGAGATTTTGTGCAATGTGTTTTGATCATATCTACCTCTTACCAACTCCTCCCAGATCCACTCTACTTTCCCTGCCTACTCAACCTTGTCTCCACTTTCTTAACCCATCAAGTCCAATCTGTGCGTTCAGTGTTCCCATAGGATTTTCTCCGGGCACTTTTATTTGCTATCTTTGTTGTTGTAGTTATTGCTCTGTATTGTAGTTGATTGTATCTTTTCCCTATGTCTCCTATTATAGAGACAATAATAACAGAGCTCTGTAAAAACTAGAGGCAGAAACCACCTTCTCCATGACTGTGTCACTAATGCAAAGCCCAGAGCCTGGCATGTTGACGTTTGCTTCAACAATGTCTATTGAGCACCCTTGTCTTCAGGAACTGAGATCTAGGTTTCCAACAGTGCACAGGGAGACCAGGTTGCTGGCCTCATCGGGCTTACTTTGTACAAGAGTAGCCAACAATAAACAGAGTAACCTAATCAATCAAGACTGTGCATTATTAGACAGGAAGCGACTGAATCAAGAAGAAACCTTTGTGGGCAGAGGGAAAACAATTTGAGAAGGTTCCTGAAAGGGCATTAACAGAATGAATAAATCAAAGTGGGAAGCTAACAAGAGCAGCCACTTACCTATCTCATTGACAGTAATAGAATCCAAGTCTAGTTTGGCGCTCTTCACTGAAACGCGATGCTTCAACACTTAAAAAATACTCCTCAGGAAATAAATTATGGTTGCTAAAGGTAAAATTACTAAATATAAACTCATTGTAATACACATTTTTAAAGAGAAAATCAGTCAACAGAAGGTCACTGAGTAAGTCAGAGTGCGTAAGTTGCTATTCTTGCCTCCTGACTTTGACTCATATGTATGAATTTGGAATAAAGTGTGGAAATTTATTCAGTATTTATTCCTCACCTAGTATGTGGCAGACATGGTGTGAATGGCATGTTCCTCGCTCTCAGGTTTACATTGTTTTCATCAAAGAGATTATTTAAATGGTTTGAGAATTATTTTAAATTAATAGCTAATTTAATGAAAATTTTATTTTAAATCTATATGTGAATGTATTATACCAAGTAATTTGAGTATAAGCACCGAGTACTAAGCAAATTGTCAATCTTCAGTATAGGAGGTGATTTGAAAAATAAATGTTAAAAGTTTTTGCTCTGTGTGAAAAGTTTTTCTTGATCTTTGTAGAAAGTTACGCTTTGATTTCTCAAGTGTTTCCACTTCGGTGTCTAATTCTTTTTTTTTTACTTCTCAGATAATTGATATAGGGGAGAGCATAAGTATTCCGGATGAATTTACAGAACAGGAGAAGAAGTCCGGGGAATGGTGGAAACGCTTAGTAGCAGCAGGAATAGCCAGTGCGATCGCACGGACGTGCACAGCGCCTTTGGACCGCTTGAAAGTCCTGATGCAGGTAGTCTGCGTGCCTTGAAGGGACATGGAGAGTCCCTTGTGTTAGAAGGATGTTATTTTGGATTAAGGGAGCTTTATTTATTTATTCCATACCTGTTTAGCAGAGTATGTTATGTATTAGGTCTTTATTTATTTATTTATTTATTTATTTTTGTTTTTTTTTTTTTTTTCGAGACAGGATTTCTCTGTGTAGCTTTGGCGCCTTTCCTGGAACTCACTCTGTAGCCCAGGCTGGCCTCGAACTCACAGAGATCCTCCTGCCTCTGCCTCCTGAGTGCTGGGATTAAAGGTGTACACCACTACTGCCCAGCCTGTATTAGGTCTTTAAGGGGCATTAGGTACTGTACCAAGTCAGACACACTTTTTAACATTAGAGGAATTATAATACATCAGGAAAATAAATAATTAGATAATAAATATTGAAATGCCATTATATAACTGGACAGAAAACACACTAGTGCCATGGGAATACCAAGGGGGAATAGATACTATTTTATTTCTTCTTCTTATGTCTCATGTAGCTATATAATAATATCTTGGTTAATTTATCCAATGGAAATAAAGGCTTTAGTTTAATCATCTAAAATATGGGGAATATAGTTTAGTTATGGTAATAGGACAACTAACCCATTACCCTTCTAGGTGTTTGATTCCATGTGTAACCCATATTCTATTCAGCCAGGAAGCTAAATTTGGACAATTGTTAGGAAAGACGGAGTTGAAAATGTTCTGTTACATGTTAAAGTAGAAAACCAAGTTTTCCCAGTACCTGGGCCTCCAATAAAAATTTTTAAAATTACATATAAAAGAAATAATAAGGACATTTGTGGTGATATTTTATTTGTATGTTAATAAATAGTTTGCCTGCCGATCAGAGAAAATATCAAGCCATTAACACAAAAGTCAGGCAGTGGTAGCACACACCCTTGATCTGATCACTTGGCAGGCAGGGTCTCTGTGTGTTCAAGGCCACACTAGGGAACAGAGCCAAGTGTGGTGACACATGCCTTTCATCCCAGTGCCAGCCATAGAGACCTGGAGGTCTATATAGACAGGCAGTGACAAGGAAGTGAGGTAGCTGGGCTAAGAGCCAATGAGAGGGCAGAACAGCAAGGCAAGAAAGGCACGGATAGACAGGAAGTAGCTCGCATTTTGGAAGCTACAGAGCTGGTGAGGTAAGGTGCTTGATGGCTCTCACTATTTCCCTGATCTCTAAGGCTTTCACCCTATATTTGGCTATGTGTTCTTTATTTAATAAGACCACTTAGAAATTCGGGTACAGACATTTACAGTGCTACACAGAGGAGACATGGTTGAGAGGTGACAGACATGGAAACGGGGCCAAGAGGGAAAAGTAAGAAGAAGGATGGCTTACGTGCTTATTCCATGTTAGGTGCTAGAAATGCAAAGATGAACCAGCATAGTTCTTGTTGTCCAGGACATTACAGACACATAGATCTGGGATGGGGATATGATATTGAAAAGAGTAATTGTTACTTGAGAGGTTTTGCCTCACACAGTCTGGGAGAGAACATTGTAGGTACCCCAAGGTAGAGATGATTAGATCTCTAAAGGCTACACATGTGTCACTGGATTATAGAGAGTGAAAAAGCATACAACAACATCCGCAGTGAAACAGTGTTTGCTGGACATGATGAGGCTGCTGCACACGTGCACTCACAGCAGCTGCAACCGCATGCACAAGACCTGTATGAGATCAAGCCAGCTAAAACCACAGCCCAGGCAGGGGAGGCTCCTTCATGAAATCCTGTCTCTGAGGAGCAATTGGCAATTGATGGCTGCTGAGAGAGGGAGTTTCATCTCCAAGGATGTGGCCCCTGAGAGGCTGTGCTCCAGGAGATGGTCCTAGACCCATGCACATCCTTGAGCATCAAGTGGACACAGTGGATTAAAAAGCACATGAAGTTGAGAGGGAAAAGTGATGGAAGGGATGGGGAGGAGATGGAGGGGATGAAATGGGGGTAGACATTTGATCAAAACACATTATGTATGTATGAAATTATTAAACAAAGAAATCTCAAATTAAAAATATGGAGCAAATGTGGGGTAATGGAAAGAATGAAAAAAGGAAAGAACTAAAGCAGATAGAGTAGGAAAAGGATGTGAAAAAGGAAAGGAAAATATAGAAAAATAGAGACTATGGAGGGAGAGTAGATAAGAAATGAATTAAAGCCAAGTGTGATGATACAGGCCTGTACTCTTAGCACTTGGGAAGTGGAGGCAAGAGAATCAGGAGTCTAAGGTCATCTTCAGTAACATAGCAAATTTCAGGTCAGACTCTGTCTGTCTGTCTCTCTCTCTCTCACACACACATTTTTTAAAACCATAAGATGACAGGAAAACACAAAGACACAGGAAAGCATGGAGGTAGACATTAGCTGATCTGTAATTCCCACAGCTCCCTTTGTTAGAAATTCAATTCAGTAACAAAATGCCACAGCCTGGCATAAAATCAGAAGTGTGGTGTTGTAGTTCTGGAGGACCAATCAAGTAGACAGCAGAGCTGACTGCTCCCAGGGTGCCAAGGGAGTCTGCTCCCGGTGCCTTTCCTTGACTTGGATACTTCATATTGCCTTCCTTCCTGGTGTGCTATTTCTCTATGTCCAAATTTCCCTTTTATAAGGATAAAGGTAATAGTAGATCTGCTTGACTTCATCTGCAAAGACCCTATCCAAATAGGACCACACCCTGAGGGAATAGGAGTCTGGGCTTCAACATATTTGAGAGCTACAATACAATCCACAATGCCCTGAAGTCTCAATGTATTCACCTTGAAAGTTTGATGTATTTTCATCCAGTTCTGTTTTCGATGCATTTCAATGTGCATTTCAACATTTCAGTGTGCTCTTTAATAATCTTGGGGTACTTTTGATAGCAACCACACACTTTGCTTATGCTGAGGGTCTCTGTCTTCCATAAGTTGTCTTTATTTTTCTTTGATGTTTTAGATTACAATAGTCCCCATCTCTGGGGGAATTTTCCCATTGGTTACCTTACACTGCAGATAGTTCTAAACCTTGGAATACTGTATTTTACCCTATGCATACATACATACACACGATAAAGTTTAATTTATAAATTAAGCACAATAAGAGATTACCAGCATTAATACTAAAGTACAGCAATCATAGTAATATACCCTAATGCAAGTCACACGACTGTCATCTCTCATGTAAGCAAGCACTTTATGTTGCCTCTGGCACATGCATATTGCAACATCACTACTGCTGAGCTTTGGGGCCTTAATGAAGTAAAATAAGGGATGCTTGAACATATGCACTATGGTAATACTGCGGTAGTAGATCTGATAATGGAGATAGCTCCTAACTGATTATTGGGTAGGTAGAATATACCACCTGGATACACTGGATACACAGAGGTGACTCATGACTCTGGAAGGCAAGGTGGTGGGTGATTTCATCATCTATGCTGAACAGCATGCAATTTAAAACGCAGGAAATGTTTATTTCTGTGATTTTTACTTTATTTGAAGCATGGGATGCAAAACAATGGATAGAGGGAAGGCTACCATGATTTTTATGTGTAACTGGGGACAAGAAAAAATACTAACATTGATTTTATGTGACTGAAGGAAAATTAAACAGCTGTTGAAAGTTATGAAGTATACAGGTATAATTATTTCACCAGCAATGAAGTAGTTTTATATTACCAGCAAAATAAATTTAAATAAATTTGCCACTTGTTTCTAGGTGCGTCGTTCAAGAATGAGTAAAATGAGATTGGTTGATGAGTTCAAGCAGATGATAAGAGAAGGCGGACCTTTTTCTCTTTGGCGAGGAAATGGTGTGAATGTTATCAAAATCGCACCAGAGACAGCACTCAAGGTGGCGGCCTATGAACAGGTAAAGTGTTATTGACTATGGGGCTTTAAATGGTCATGTTTTCAATTTAATTTTTTATAAATTTAGACTTTTGTGAAAGAGAGCACAAGTGTATATAAGCAAGAGTTGTCCGTGTAAATATTACTGAGAGTAGAGAAAGCTGACTGAGTAATAAGCGTGCATGCGGTTTCTCTCCTGATCTTTGCTGTGGATGTTACTAGCCACTTCAAGCTCCTGCAGTTCTGACTTCCCTGCCATAATGGATGGTATCCTGGAACCATGAGCTGAAATAAACTTTCTCCCTTCAGTTGCTTCTTATCACAACAACAGACATAAAACTAGACCAAAAGACAATTAAATTCCAACATGAGTGGAGGAGGGACCACTCAAGCCACAGAGTCAGCTGAGAGCTTTTTCTGTTTGACGTCTATTGAATGGAAAAAGGTTCCTCCTATACATACCTAGTTGAAAATTTTTTTCCCCAGAGTTTAATCATGAATGAATGCCAACCGTGCTCAGTGCCTTTTCTGTCTGTTTAGATGATAACATGTTTCTCCTTTTACTTAAGTGTTGTGCCATGTTGATACATGTGAGTATGCTGAATCTTTGTCTTCCATAAATACCACTTCATCCGAGAAGCTGATCTTTCAAGTGTGCTCTTAAGTTTGGTTTGCTAGTGTTTTATTGAGGATTTCTTCATCTATATTCACTTGGGATACTGCCTCTTGTTTTATTTTATTATGTGTTTGGCTTGGAACCAGTGTGATGCTGGCCTCCTAAAGTGAATTTAGGAGTATCCTTTTCATTTTTCTTAAAGAGTGGAGAAAGAGTGACATCAGTTTTTTTTAAATTAAAGCCACCTGCCTATTGGTTTTCTTTTGTTTGGAGATTTTTGATTGGTAATCCTGTCTCCTTATTTGATATTGGTCTGTTCAGGTTTTCTGTTTCTTCATATTTCAGGTAATGAATTCATTTTAGGGGACAAAGTTATGTAGTTTATTGGTCTATAGTTCTACATACAAGTATCATAATTATTTTAATTTCTGTGATACCATCTGTATTTTTTTGATTTTTATTTTTTTACCTTTTTTATTTTTGATTTTAGTTTTTTTAAAAGGCATTTACCTCACCCCCTCATTTTAAAAAAAAATTTAAGATGAAATTTTGCATTTTAAAGGCTACCTCAGTCTCCCAGTAGCTGGAATTATAGGCACACACCACTATATTCAGCAACATGACTCCTTTTTAACGGCACTGATCTCTTAGCAACTTTTCTATGTACCCTCTTTTCTGGACAGTCTGTAGATTTTCTGAGTCTTTCAGCTCTGCTCACCCCACCCCCCAGTTCTTATGGCATATCAACCTAAAAGAGGCCAATGCATGCTGCAGCCTGAATGCTACACTGCTTTGGAATTTTCTCTGCCAAGTAAAGCATTCTGTCACCTTGAAAGTCTGACATGCAAAATCCCAGGCCACAAACAACATGCATCCTAATATTTTTTTACATGTGTATGCCTGCATGCATGTATGTTTTTTGTGTGTATGCCTACTGTCTGTGGATATCAGAAGAGAATACTAGATCCCCTGGGATTGGAGTTAAGAATGGTTGTAAGCCCCCAAGTGGGTGCTGGGAACTGAGCCCAGGTCCTCTGCAAGAACAGCAAGTGTTCTTAGCCACCGAACCATCTCTGCACTTCCACCCTAACACTTGTATATGGCTAACAAGGGTGGCCTGCAGGCTAATAGAGTCCTCATAAGCTTTACTGCCCTAGTCTTCCTTACTATACTTTTTGTAACCAAAGAGTCTGCCATGCTGTTTCTAATTATCTAGTTACCAGACACACTGTCTTCTATGTGTAAAGCAGAGTACCAAAAAAAGATAAAAATACAACTTCTGTTTATGTTATTTACATGCTGCTTATGATATAACACATTCATGAACAGACTTAAGTCATTTAATGTAGCTATTGAATTATTCCATAGAATAAATAAATAAAAGAAAAAAGCTGAATAGGGAGCTTTAACTTATCTATTACATAGAAACTAAAATTTAGTATTGTACTAGGTTGTGCTAATATTCAGCACCTGATATGTAATATATTTTAATATAATTTTATACTTTTAGTTACTGCTATAAAACTTGAAAGGCATATATTTCAGTAATACTATACATTTCAATATTTTTATTTATACAGTATAAGAAATTACTTAGTTTTGATGGATCTAATTTAGGAGTTCTTCAAAGATTTATAGCTGGTTCCATGGCTGGTGCAACTTCCCAAACCTGTATTTATCCCATGGAGGTATGTATTATTATAACATTTTAATTAAAATAATGCTTTTAATGCAACTAACAATCAGAAATGGCTTCCAGATCATTATAGTAACTTTGTATGATTTGAATCTTGTATAAAGTGTCAGTCTCAATATACTTTGTTGTTGTTTGAGACAAATGATGTTGTAGATAGACCAAGAAAATACATTTCTTTAGTCACTTGGTAGGTGAATATGGATTGTATGCATGCTGAGCTTAAGATACTTTGCTAGGTGCCATGTAGGATCCAAGGGGGACTGAGATGGGGATTTTGATCATGTATTCCATAGTCTATAAGGGAAAATAAAACATGTACATCGATATCAATGATCCAAAATTGAAAAAAGTTGAGGAAGATAGCTCACTATATAGTGCTAGGGAAACTCAAAGGGAAGAATTTATTTATTTCTAGTTAAGAATTCGATCAAAGACATGGCCAGAGTGTGTGATCATGGCATAGGCTTTGAACATGAGGGATTATGAAGAAAGGCATTTTCAGTGGAAATAGCAGGTTGAACAAAGGAAAGGAAATTTTAATAAGTAGACACTTAGTTTTGCACTGTTTGAGGTGTTTTTATTGTTGTTGTTTGTGTTTGGTTATCTGAGACAGTATCTCACTCCATAGTCCAAGTTAGCCTGGAAATCACTATTCAGCCCAGGCTAACATTGAGCTTGTTGGCAATCCCTTGTCCTGGCCTCCTGTGTGTTGAGATTACAGGCACAAGCTATAATTTTTGTAACATTTATAGCACGATATAACAAGCCTCACTAGATTGCTGCATAAGCCAGGTGAATCTAATCAATACCCTGTTATTACATTACTATCTTTTACACTGAGGTGATGAAGACCAGGCTGATTTTAGGTAAAACTGGCCAGTATTCTGGGATTATTGATTGTGGCAGAAAGCTTCTGAAGACAGAGGGCATTCGGACCTTCTTCAAAGGCTACGTTCCCAACATGATAGGCATTGTACCGTATGCAGGCTTAGATCTCGCCACCTTTGAGGTGAGTTCATTCTCAAAGCATTACATTATACATTATATTTGACATTGTGACACAAGATTTTTATTTTAAAACATAGATATGGCTTTGCATGAAATAGCTTCTTATCAAGAATCAAATTGAGTGTTCTTATTTGCCTTTCTCTTAGACATCTGGTAATCTAGTCATTTTTATTTTTGTTTGTTTATTTTTTGTAGCTTACTTCTTGGTAATGATGATTATAGACATAACTTCTGATAAAATAGTAGTTTTTAAGCCCTGGAAGTGCATCAGAATCACCTACTTGTAGATCTTTAAAAGAATAGACCCCCTTGGCCACATCCTGAGGTATTCTGATTTAATTATCCCAGGAAGAACTGTTGCAGTTGGAATTTTCTTTGTGCTGCCAAACCAACTCCCAAATAAAGACACAGAGACTTACTATTGATTATGAATACTCAGCCTTCACTTGGGCTTGTCCCACTAGCCCTTCTAACTTAATTTAACCTGTTTCTATTTGTATATGTTTTGCCTCAGGGCTTTTTACCTTTCATTCTGCATGTCCTACTCTCCTGCTTCCTCCGTGTCTGTCTGTCTGGCCCCTGGCATCTCCCTTGTATCTCTTTTTCTTTCTTCTTTTCCAAGCCTAAGTTCCTCCTTCTACTTACTCTCCCTGCCCAGAAGTCCTGCCTATACCTCCTCCCTTGCTATTGGCTGTTCAGCTTTTTATTAGACCAATCAGGTGCCTTAGGCAGGCAAGGTAAAACAGCAACACATCTTTACATAGTTAAACAAATATTCCACAACATAAACAAATGTAATACATCTTTACATAGTTAAATGAATGCAACACATCTTTGCATAGTTAAACAAATATTTCACAACAGCCTGGGATTCAGATTTCCTAACTGCGCAGAAGAATCTGATGTGTAGATAAGGTTGAGAAAACAGAACTATTCTTGCATGGTTGTGAAGATTAGAATCAAGGAAACGAATAAACATGGGTTAAAGATGAGAGCCAGCCTAGAAGTGAAACCCTGACAGTGTAGTGTTATCAGGCAGGGTCACAGGCATTTCATGGTCATGATCATACATTTGTCTCAGGACAGATTTGAGATTGGCATAAAAATGCTATTGTGTTAGTTTCTGTGGGGATATCCAGAATTATTGCTCTGGTCTTTAAAACCAAAACAATAAAAGGAAAACAAAACAAACAAACATACAAACAAACAAAAATAAAAAACAAAGCCAGACAACAACACATAAGAAACATAGACATACAAATGCAGAGTGTGAAGTTGAGGTGCTAAACTTTATTCTACTTAGAGTTGCAAGATCAAAGGTCCTCTCTTCTCCAGCAGCTTCTGAAGAACTATTGGCTGGAACACTACTCTGTGAACTCAGTGAACCCCGGGTTAGTGATCGTGCTGGGCTGCAGCGCACTGTCGCACACTTGTGGTCAGTTAGCCAGCTTCCCCCTGAACCTTGTTAGAACTCGCATGCAGGCAGGTGAGTGTTTCAGTAGTTTAGTTTAGTGATGCCATCACTAAGGTAAGGAATATGTTTTAAGTGAGTATGAATTGATGGTTTGAAAAACAGAAAACCAATAGAATTGATTAAGGAAAAGCTAACCAGTTTAAAATATTAGATCTGAATGTATTGTTGTTATTATTTTAAAGATTTATTGATTTTATTTTATGTGATGAGTGTGTTGCTTGCATGAATCTACATGTTCTCCATAAGTGCAGTGCCTGAAGCAGCCAGAAGAGTGCACTAGATCTCTAGGAACTGGAGTTATAGATGGTCATGTGCCTCCATGTGGGTCCTGGGAACTGAACCTGGGTGGTCTGGAAGAGCAGCAAGTGCTCTTAACCATTGAGCTATCTCTCTTGGAAACTTTTGTAAGTTTCAAATGTTTTTGTTTTTCCCTCCAAAGTTCTGTCTGCGGCCTTCCACATTTGCTCTGGTTACTGATGATCTCTTTAAGAGGACTTTAACTAGGAAGTGCCACGTAGAGCAGTGTAGGGTTTCTTTCTTTAACTCAAAGCAACAGCTAATCTGCGGAGGCACGTCGTTCTTCTTGGTTTTGCTGTTACTGTTGTAAACCGCTCTGGGACTCTCTGTACTTCAGTCTGCTCAGGGAGGTGATATTAAGGACTGTGTGCTTTATTTTCTTGGTGAAATATTAGACATTTAGATTTTAACAAATGAAAAAAAATCACTTTTCAAAGATGGAAAAGCAACACAATGCTATTATCTTTTGAGTAAATTAAGGGTCTCACGGTGGGTGATATGCTTTAGCTTTTTCTTTCTCAGTTGGGCTTTGGGTTCAATTTATATTGTAATTGAGGTGGAGAATTTCCCTGCCTAGCATCACTCATGCCTTCTTCTGTTCAACTACCCTTCAGTCCCACTTCCAAACGCTTCTGTGAAGTCTCTCATGAAAGACTTGCAAGTTGTTCAAGGGAACTTTCTGCACTGATGAAATCATCTATATCTGTACTGCCCAGTATAGTAGCCACCAATTACATGCGACTGTTTGAAATGTACTAATATGACTGAAGAGCGGAAATTTAATTTAACTTTAATGAAACAGTCACATGTATAGTCACTACCCTATTGAGCAACATAGGACCATTCTATATATGAGTATCCTCTGAAATGATTTCAGTTTCTATAAATTCTCATTATCTTTGGGCTAGATTAATAAGTAAGTATTAAATATTGAATTATACTGTGTTTTAAAATTTATAGCTATCCGGAAAAATGAAACAATACCTATGTTGCAGCTCATTAAAGAAATATACACTAAAGAAGGAAAGAGAGGATTTTACAGGGGTCTTACCCCTAACGTCATCAAGCTGCTCCCTGCAGTGGGCATCGGCTGTGTGGCTCACGAACTAGTGAAATTCCTTTTGGGATTAACCTAGAAGTGGAATATCAAACCGCCACCATTGCCGCAATCACTAAGGTACAAGACAATCCTGGGCTCTCACATGATCTTACTGTTTCCTAAAAGGAAAGAAATATCAACTAATTGTAAAATTACTTTGTCTTTATTTATTATAAAATATACAAATTAAACAATAGTTTTGGTAGAGTTCTTTAATAATTTAAAATCCTTTATTATCCACAGAATTCTTATTTTAAATTTCCTGTTACCTTCTCCTTAAACCTAAAACTAGGTTTTGATTGGGTGCTAATATTTCGTATAATCACATTAGAAAACATTTGGTAAGCTACACTAGAGTTTTTACCAGCATTCTCTTTTTAAGTTATGAATATGTTTTACACAGTAAAGCAAAAGTCAGTGCATTTAAACTTGACACTACAGTTCATCTCTTCAGCAAAGTGGAAACCCATTCCATAATTCCTTCTAGAATGTTATGGGTTGGGTGACTCGCTTTGTCACTTCCCTTGCTAGTCCTGTGTCCCTTCCATTTCTGCACATCCCATCCCCCCCCACCCTACCCCCACCCCAAGACCGGTTTATCTTTCTAGACATCTTTGTAGACAAGAGCTGCCTTTCTTGCCTAGCCTGGGGGAATTCCTATGTATATGGTTTCCACAAACCCTGAGAATGATTTGCTCGGGGCAGCGGCTTCTCTTTCACTCCACTGGGAAAAAAGTTGGCTAACGTTTCTTATTGAGGACCCGTTTGGGATCTCAAAAGTCCTACCCACTTCAGCCATCTCAGGTAATCTAGCTGAAACCAGTTGCTGGAGCTGGAGGTGGGGCAGCTGTCTCCTCCCGGGAGGGAGGGAGGGAGGGAGGGAGGGAGGGAGGGAGGGCGGGCTAAGTGTGACTCACAGCACATTGTCTCCAGAGTTCCTCTTCAGAGTCACTGCCTTTTATTTGCACTGTGAGTGGGAGCTTCAGGGGTCATAAAGTTGACTGAGCAATAATGCTATTATGACCTTATATTTCACTTTAAATAAGACGTCTATTGTCAGAACTCTGTTAATAGTTGGTTAGTTCTGTATTATTTTTTTTACTTCATTAGCAAATATCAATTGTATAAAAATGAATAGCTTCACTGTGTCATTTTCATACATTATGCTATGAACTTTGATCACATTCAACAATAAACTCAGTTAAAAAGTGAGCAAAGGACTTGGGTTGACATTTTCCCAAAGATTCCTGACCACAGGAAAAGCAAATTCAAACCTAAATGAAATCCCATTTTACACCACTGTGATGGCTATTATTGAGAAAACCCTTGAAAACAGCGAGTGCGTTCTGGTGAGGAGGTGGAGAAACTGGAGCCCTGTGCATTGTTGATGGAGGACGGTGCCACTGCTGCAGAGAACAGTTCCTCAGGAGATCTCATCACCAAAAAGAAGAACGATCCTGCCGTCCAGCAGCTTATGCTGATGTGGATACGGCTCTGTATGCCGTGAGTGTGTTGTTCTGATTGATTGATAAATGAAATGCTGATTGGCCAGTAGCCAGGCAGGAAGTATAGTATAGGTGGGACAGGAGAGAGGAGAATTCTGAGTCAGGAGACACTGCCAGCCACCGCCATGAGAAGTAAGATGTAAAGTACTGGTAAGCCACAAGCCATGTGGCAACTTATAGATTAATAGAATGGGTTAATTTAAGATAGAAGAACTAGATAGCAAGAAGCCTGCCTCGGCCATACAGTTTATAAGCAATATAAGTCTCGGTGTATTTACTGGGGTCTGAGTGGCTGTGGGCCTGGCAGTACTGGAGAAATCTTCAGCTGCATTATGCTATTTGAAAAACAGTGCAAAGCAGGGGCTCAAGGAGCTACTTGCTCATCTATGCTCATATCAGCATTGCTTGCAATAACCAAAATGTTCAAGCAACCTGGAATTCCATCTACAGACCAATAAACTGTGATTCATGCATATAATGGAATGCTCTTCCTCTTTGAAAAGAAAATCTTAGTACATATTACAATATGGATGACCCTGGAGGACATTAAACTAAGTGAGATAAACTCGTTACAAAGTATAAATACTGTATGTTCTCTTATATGAGGTACCAAGATTGATTAGACTCATGGAGGCAGGTGGAATGGTGGCTGCCAGTGGCTTGGGAGGGAAAGGTGACACCTGGAGTTACAAATGGTTGTGAGCTGTCATGTGGTTGCTGGGTACCAAACCCAAGTCCTCTGGAAGAGCAAATCGTGCTCTTAACTGCGAAGCCGTATCTCCAGCCCCTGACCCAAATTTCTTATAGTGTTAGACTCCTTTTGGAACGAGCACACTGTGTTCTGCCTCCCTGGGCTAGCTCCATAAACACAGGGGCTTCAGCTAGTTTCTTCATTGCTGTCTCTCCCACATGGAGGTCTTTGGGTGGCACATATCAGGCATTCAATGAAGACTTACTAGTTGAATGAGCCACATCCAGGGGAAGGAACATCTGTTTACACTTGTTTTATATTCGGTGGAGGGCAAGGGTTATTATACCACCTTTTGTTACCTGTCTTTTTCCAACCTTAATTATAGCCCTTTCTTTTTAGAATGTTGGTAATTATTGCAATAGTACCTAACTCTAATATGATTTAGGGCAGTAGTTTATATAAAATAATTAATGTTATTGTAGTTTTATCTCACCTTTTGTGTGTTTTTTTGCATGTGTACACATGTGTAGGTGTGCTTGTGGAGGCCAGAGGTTGACATTAGGTGTCTTCTTTAATCAATCCCCACCTTATTTAAATTTTTATTAGATTGAGTGTGTGTGTGTGTGTGTGTGTGTGTGTGTGTGTGTGTGTGTGCAAGTGCCAAGGCATGTGTGTGGAGGCCAGAGGTCACTTGCTGGGGGTCAGTTCCTTCTCACCCTGTGGGTCCCAAGGATCAAACTCAGATCATCAGGATTAACAATAGGTATCTTTACTTGCTGAGCCCTCTCCAGGGCCCTCCACCTTATTTTTTGAGACAGGGTCTCTCATGAACCTGGAGCTTGCCTACTGAGGCAAGATTGTCTGGGTAGCAAGCCCTAGAGATGCCCTGTCTTTGCCTTTACAGCACTGGGATTGCGGGTGTGCACTGACATGTCCATTATTATTATTATTATTATTTTTAATGTGGGTGCCAGGGGATTGAACTCAGGTCCTCATGCTTCTAAGGCAAACATTTTACTGACTGAGATATCTTTCCATCTCCCCTCACCCCTAATCCTGTATTGCATTGTAGCTTTATTAATTTACCTTCTAGAGAAACAAAACTTCCTAGGAGCTTTGCTTTCAGTAGCTCAACGTGTATCACTGTCCTGTACTGTAATAAAGCTCTAGCTAAGAGTTTCACTTCCCTCCAGCCTGTGGTCACTTCTGTTATTGTTCCTGGCTCGAGCATTCCTGACTACTCCCAGTAACCCTTTGAACTTTATTTGCTTTGAACTTTCTCTCCCGCTGGAAAGCAGGGAGGCAGGAATGAGAGTTAGATAGTAAAGAAAACCGAGTATGTCTCTGAATAAGGACGGTGATCATGGTTGCAGTGCACCACGTCTGCAGAGTCTTCCTCATACACTGGGTGTTGTTTCTACGTCTGCAAGGAGAAAAGCAGTCAAGCTTTGTGTCGTAAAGAGAGTGTTTTATGGGCAAGTCTGGAACCTGTGTGTTGCTTTTCCAGTAGAAGATATTCCACAGGTGGGTAAGAAAACCTCAATTATTGCACATCCATTCTGCACATCAAGCCTTGCCTTCAATGCCTGTGTGGAATATTTCCAACATAAAAATGAAGCAATGTATTTGGAAAGTTTATTCTTCATGGGTGATAGAAGAGTCGTGAAGATTAAATTATACAGAGGCTTAGTGGAACCACTGCTGACCTAATCCACCCTGTGATAGTAGGCTAAGGGTGGGTCACATGACGCACCCTCCGCGTGCCATTTCCTCTTCCCTAATAGACTCTGGGTGTATAGAACAAGCTCTGCCGTCACTCACCTCTTCCTGCTAGCTTCCTAGACAAATCCCAACCTCCTCTCTATGATGCCAGCTACATCACAGGAGACGGTATGGGGGAGATGCAGGGAGGTAAGTTCTCCGCTCTAACCCCATTCCTGGCCATCCAACTGAACACCAGTGACCAGTGTTTCTTCTTTCTCTCATCGTCTGGATGGCTTTTACTATATCACACTGCTGACCACATGAAAGTATTATATAAACTATGGGTTGTACTTTGTTCTGGTCATAACAAGCTGGTTTTACTTAGTTTGCTCCTGTGAAGGAAAATTTGTTATAAGTAAACCCATCTTAGAGGAGAGGAATGGTTTTTTTTTTTTAAAAGAATATTTGGGGCTTTGTTCACTTCAAAAGCCAATTTACAAAATTAGCAAGCTCATGCAACATAGAAAAGAAGCAGCCCGTGTATACTCATTCACAGATCCCATCCAAATTTTACCTGTTCTCCAGATGATATCCTTTCAAGTCACATGCTGAACTTCTTTTATTTATGGTCTTTTTTTTTTTTCAAGACAGGGTTTCTCTGTGTAGCTTTGCGCCTTTCCTGGAACTCACTTGGTAGCCTATTGGTATTTTAGTATAAAGTGGAAATATACAAGATTGATCCACTGCCCATGATTACTGTTATTAAAAATATTCACATTATTTACACTAAATGTATAGTTTTCAGGACATAATTTGAATAAATATTGAAACACTGAAGTTTTAACACAGCTTTTAAAACAATTTTCAAAATGCTGAGGCACGATTTTAAAGCCAGTTATAATTCTATTATTTAAAGCAATTACAATTACTTTTAAATGTGAAGTATTCACATGATTTAGTAATGGTAGTGATGTTAGTAATTTAGTGCCATGTTTTCACAATTGAGAATTACTTGCATTTATTTTGGGAAGGTGTTGGTAGATAGTCTGGGCAAGAGACAGAATTCATCCACCTTTTATCCTGGAATTCTGACTCCTAAATGACGTAGAGAGTATGATAGAATTTCCCAGTAGCTCAAATGTGGTATGAAGGAGCCTAAACTGAAATGGTTATTTCCTCACTACCCTGCTAGGACATCAGGGTCATATTCCGCTGCATGATGAGATCCCCTTTCCTACGATGATCACAGCTGCACAGTGAAGCTGTTAAACATGCCCAGTAGAATGGGTCCTCGTGGAGGGCTGGTGCTTTGTCTTTATCAGGGCAATTAGTAGCTGCTGGTAAAAAGAGCAAACGTGTTTACCTGCTCAAACAGTGAGGCTCTAGAGTGGTTATTCAAGCAGATCCGCTACCACTCCAAGGAATCCAAAGTTGGTGCTGATGTCTTTAAGGATCAAAATTGATGAGGTCAAAACAGTCTGCTGTTTCCATGGAAACGAAGGACATGAGGAGTCCAGAAGCCTTTTAAAGCAAAAGTGCTGAATTAGGCTGAATGCTAGACTTCTTTCCTAACAACAGAAATTAAAACAAATAATCTTAAAAAATGGGGTTTTCTGTGTGGCCTTTGTAGGAGCCCCTGGCCCGTGGGCCTTACCAACAGACACAGGAAAGGAAGCCCTCTCATGAAGGTATGTAAAGTCCATGGACATTTTCTTCTCCATGTAGAAACTTGCTGTGACTGTTATCTGTATTAGCCATCCTTCACCATCATAACAAACAGTGGAGATAATCAGTTTATAAGTAGGGAAAGGTTCTCCTGGGCTTAAGGTTTCAGAAGTTCCAGTCCATATGACCCCACTGCTTATAGGCCACTTTGCGGTTGGGGGTACGGGAGGATAGGGTGGAGCATGTGTGTGTGTGTGTGTGTGTGTGTGTGTGTGTGTGTGTGTGTGTGTAGATGACAACAGTGGCGAGTATGGGGTGGAATAAAACTTCACCTCATGGCTGGGTAGCAAGAAACAGAGACTGGGGTTCTACAGCCCCCATGGTACAGTTCTCCCCCACTGGCCTGAAGACCTCACAGTAGGCTGCTCCTCTAAAAGGCTCTACCCCCTCTCCACAGTGCTAAGCTTAGGACCAGGATTTTAACACGCGTCTTTCTGGGGACATCCATATCCAAACTGCAGCAGTTGTATACGGTGTTTCTCAATCCATTGAACATATATTCATAAAACAGTAAAACTTATTCCCAGATGATTAGAAGATAGGCCTAAGTTTTTATTAGATTCAACAAACAAAAAGCTGATTGAATTTCTGAATCTCCCCAATGTCTCATTGCCTCGTGGCACACATTTATTTTCTTCTTCCCAAACCAGGCACTGCTCTTATTTCTGTGTGATTCCTATGCAGGAAGCCTGGGCAGACAGACCTGAAGTTTGTTTCTGAGCAGTTCACAACGCTGGCTCGGCAGGCCGATGGCTCCCGGTATTATTTATAGCAAAGTTTAAAATTTAAACACTTCACAAACTTATATTTGATTTTCACAGTGCTTGTTTAAGAATTCTTTATTCCATTTTGTTCATGTTTAAGACTGGTTTTTAAAGTCTGCTTTACTGAGACTCTTTACACAGAACAAAATAAACCCATGTCGATTTCTGATGAGCACACACTGTATAAGCAAGCGCCTTCGTAATCAAGCTCTAGGGAAGTCCCGTCACCCCCATCCGTATGCCGCCCTTTGCTCTTAATATCACTCCTCCCCACAATAAAAATAAGTCGTAACTCTGGCAGCTACAGATCTGTTTCTGTCCATATATATATAATTTTGTTCTTTCCAGAACGTCCTATCATGCGAGCTGTCTGTCAGCGACTGCTTTTCAACGCGGAGAGGCGTTTCCTCCTGTGAACGCAGCACTGGCTGTTTAGGAGTTCGTCCACTCAGGAACCTTTCGGTTTTTTTTTTGTTTTTGTTTTTGTTTTTCGAGACAGAGTTTCCCTGTGTAGCTTTGCGCCTTTCCTGGAGCTCACTTGGTAGCCCAGGCTGGCCTCGAACTCACAGAGATCCGCCTGCCTCTGCCTCCCGAGTGCTGGGATTAAAGGCGTGCGCCACCAACGCCCGGCCGAACCTTTCGGTTGTTCCTGGGTTGGCAAGGGTCTTCTCTCGAGATCAGCAGATCTCCAGAGAGGGCCTTTGACGCCGTTTTCAAGGAGAAGTAACAAGAACAGATGATGTCTAAGGGCTTTTCCCGAGGAAGGGGCTAATTCCCAAGACTACAATGTGGAAACAATTGAAGTACAGGAACTGGTTTCAGGACGATTTTTATTAGCAACAGGCAGCCCTTATCTACAGACTTAATATTCATACACTGTTTTAAACAGAATGGTAGGGAAGGAGGTATATCAAGAACTTAGACCCTGGCTTTTGAAGAAACAGGTGGTTTTAGTTTTCATTTTAAATACCCGAAGACAACAGGATATAACCACAGTTTCTACTGAGTAGAGCTACTGAACGGAGAATATTCCAGTGAAGGGGCATCCTACTTGATGGCGAGGCAGCTGTTCATATTCTCATTTTACTGATGAGAGGCTATTCAGGGAAGCTACATCCCGTCCTTGGAATTACACAGCTGAGGATCAGGTCTCGGACCTTCTCTCTGTAGATCAATGTTTCTCCCGTTAACCTCGAAACTGTGTCTCATCTGAACTGTATGCCGAACCTCAAAATCACACTTGTCTTGAGCGGAAGGAGCTAAAGTTTCTCTGTGTGCTGTGGGAAGGGACTCTCTTTTTCTCTATCTCCCCTCCTTTCTCTACGGCCTCCTGGGTGACCGATCGATGCTCTTCTCTGAAAAAGGCCTCTCTGCTGTTTTTGGTCTGATAGACCTTTCCACAATGGACTCGCCATCCCAGTTACCTACCCACTACCATCCTTCTGGTGAACATAAACAGCACTTCTCCAACGGGCCTTTGAGACTGAGCAACCTGCCCTTCAAAACACCTCCGCACTCCAAGCTTTAACAAGCTGGCGGCAAAGCTTTGCTTGAGGGGCTTCAGACAGAGCAGAAACCCTTCCCGCGTCCCTCCGAGCTCCCCATCCCACCTGCCTGCACGTCCCGGGGGGCGGGAATCTGGCCCAGCCCGTCCCAGCAGCCAACCCAGGCCTGGGCCAGCTCCGCCCCGAGCAGCAGCTGGGCGGCCACACCCTGCGCCCAGCTAGGTTCCTGTGAGCCCGAAGCCTCGCCCCCCGACGACGTTCCAGAGGCTCTGCGGCTGCCGCCCCACCCAGCCAGGCCTCACCACCGGGATCGTGCCCGGCCAGCTCGCAGCCCGCAGTGACTTCCCCGGGACCATGCTGCGCTGGCTGCGGGCCTTCGTGCTGCCCACCGCCGCCTGCCAGGACGCGGAGCCGCCCACGCGCTACGAGACGCTCTTCCGGGCGCTGGACCGCAATGGGGACGGCGTGGTGGACATCGGAGAGCTGCAGCAGGGGCTGCAGAGCCTGGGCATCCCACTGGGCCAGGACGCCGAGGAGGTGGGTCGCCATGGGGCGCTGGGGCGGCTGCAAGGCGCTCCGGGGACACAGCCAGGTACCCGGAGGGCGGTGGCCTGAGGCCAGGCAAGGAGGCGGAACTATGCCCGCCAGCGGGCTGGAAGAGCTCCTGAGAGTTGGATCTGGAAAGCGGCGGGTATTTTTCCAGATAAATTAGTGTTGCACACTTAAAACTATCAATGCTTTCGTTTTGAGAGCATCTCTGGTTCTTGGTTCGTCACTTGCCCTGTCCTTTGCAAACCCTGCATGGTTGTTTTAACTGTCAGACTTCTGTAGGTCCCAAGTTAGGTGAAAGAGACACTTTATATCTCCTGGAAGCAACTTTGTTACAACTACTAGAGTTTATTGTTTCAAAAACGGTTAAAAGCAGCCGTGCTCCCAGCGGCTGGTTGAGGGGGAAAGACCACATTCCGTTTTTATGACTTTCTAAGATAGTGCCCTAAGTACACATATTGATCTGAAGGGTTGACCTGTTGTAAAGCAACTGTACTTCCTCTGAGTCATGTAGATTGTGCCCCTGACATCCAGGCCCCTTGGCAGGGTGGGGACACGGGATCTGGAACTTGTCCAGCCCGCTGCTGTGCAAGAGGGCACTGGCTTTCCTGTCCCAAGAGGAACGTGCTTGAGTTACTGCGAGGGCTACCAACTGTTCTGTATCTATATTTAAAACTCCTCTGTGTGTGTCAATGTCCTTAATAGAGGCCTCTTCACTTTACTATGTCCTCTTAGTAAGTTACAACTTGTTTTGGAAGCGACCCATTTTGCCCAAAGGATTATTATATATTTCATTTCTGATCTCTGCTAATTCCATTTTTTCACTCTGGCCATAGGTTTGCTTATTTAATACACACTCTGAAAGAACCAACTTTGGGTACTTTTTGCTGAGTGTGTCTGTTCTACTCGATCTGGGTTGACTCATTTCCTCCTCTTTCTTGAATCAGAGGCCTGACTTACTAATTTTGAGTGATAGCATCTCTTAGGCTCTTTGCAGCTGCATCTCACAGGTATGCTGGGGATTGTTTGTATTATTCTCTTCCTCGTGTTTTCTAATCACTGGCATGACTTCTTTGACTCATGCATCATTTTAAGAGTGCTTTAAATTTCCTAAATGTTTTTGTTTTTTTGAAAATATGAATAAAAGTAGACAAAGCATCTGGTGAGATTTTAAAAAGAGAGCGCGTAGCCAGGCATGATTGTGCAGCCCTATAATCCCAGAACTCTGGAAACTGAGGCAGGAGAATTGCCACAAGTTACAGGTCAGCTTGGGCTCTGTTCTCTTCTTACTTGGGTCAAACCCAAGTGAATGGAAACAAACAGCAACAACAAAACTCCCAAAACCCCACAGTAACAACCACTCGGAATCAGGAGAAAAAGTCAAATTTTTCAAAATGTATTATATATAAAATAAATTAGGTAAAAACTATGTATATATAAGCATATATAGCAGGGCAGCCCAGGTTTATCACTAATAAATGTATATATTTTGTACATATATATATAAAAATTATATTTTGTTCAGAGTATAGTGTCACTACCGGTGGTCATGCCTGGCATGATCAAACTAGTCCCAGATTAATGCATTCTTCTGCTAAAGGTTAGTAATAGTTACTCCTCAATGAGAAGGGATTCATTTTCTACTTTTTTCTTTACAACATTTGTAGTATTTCAGTTTAGGAGAGTAAATGCACATCATTTTTAGAATTAAGGGGAAGCTATTTTTACTTTGAATAACTGTCACCTCTGTGGTGTGTCCTGGACCACCTTCCAGAGATGGGCTGACTGCGTACTGCTGTTTGTGGCTTCCTGACCTCACGCATTACTGCTTTTAGGAGTCTCGAGTGGTATTACTTATTTAATCATTGCGCCCTCCAAAAAGACCAGCACTTAGGATTAACAATCCTGTCTCACTCACTGGATCAAAGTGATATCAAAAGGTTAGGGCTAGCATCTGAAATACACTGACGTGGCAGTGACCTGTCCTTTATTAATTAAAAAAAATAAAAAAAACTGAACTTTAAATCAGTTGTGTTACTTTTTTTTTTTAATACACTTGTTTATTTACTTGTATGTGCGTGCACATGTGCTCTCGTGAGAACCAGTGCATGTATGTGGAGCTCACATGGAGGATAACTCACCAAGTCACTTCTTCCCTCTTTCCAAGTGAACTCCAGGATGGAACTCAGGCCTTGGTGGTGGGTGCCTTTCCCCTCTGCTGTCCTGTAGGCCCCAGTTGTCAGTGTTTCTGTTTTCAGCATAAGTGGGACCAGCTAGCCAAAACCAGGCTGGGGAAAATCAGATAAACCTGTGGTATGTGATATGGCAGGGGGATTCCTTAGCCACGGGCCAGCTTGTATGCCTTATCAACTGTGATCTGGACATCCATAACCTGTCTATGTTTCCACTTCAGGCCATTTCTCCTCACACATGCAGTGAATGCCACCCCTTCACGCCTAGACACATGCTGGGAAGGTTTTCCTTCTCTTCATTTCCCAAGGCTCCTTCTCCTGTGGCTGGAGTATGGCAGCTCTAGTTGTTTTGTGCTCAAACACTCAGGGATCCTAGTTAACCAGGCTTCAGCTTTCCCTCCTCATTCACGGAGGTGTGGGGTTTGAAGAAGAGCTGCGTTCAACACAGGAATTCCTAGAACGTCTAGGCCAGGCTGACAGAGAATTAGCCAAATGGTATTGACAAGAGAATGAGAGGACACTTGTGTTGGGGACAAGTGGCCCAGCTTGAGTTCCCCAGAGAATCCAGTCGCTGCCTGGAGCAGCCCAGGGAAAGGATGTCTTTGCAGTGTATCCGAAGATACCATGGCTGGAGGCCAGATGATGTCAGTCAGCCATGTCCCCTATGCAGGGTCCTTGGAAGGGAAATAATCCCACCCTGCATGGGCCATGATCCCTACAATACACAAAAACTTCCCGGAGTCCTCAGTAATTTTCAAGATTCTGAAAGGATCTTGAGACCAAAGAGGCTGTCAGGTACTACTGCGCAGCATTTTAATGACCGTATGATACACTACTTCATGTCTATATAATAGATTGCCAATACTTCGCCGTTTAGCTTATTGACAGTTTCAAAACTGTGTCAAATAAAATTGCACTAGAATCCCTTCGTTTTTATTTTTTGTCTCATTTGGTCCAGTTATCTTCATAAGGCACATTTTGAAAAAAACTTATGTAATTACAACATGTCTTCCTTCCCTTTCCTCACTTCAAACTTTCCCATGCACTCCTCCTGGCTTTCCTCCAAACTTAGGGCCTCTTTCCACAATGTTATTGAATATATGTACGTTTATACATGTATATGTGTGTGTGTGTGTGTGTGTGTGTGTGTGTGTGTGTGTGCTGAAATACAACCTGCTCAGTCTGTATAATGCTACTTGTACGCATGTTTTCAGGGCTGACCATTTGGTGTTGTGTGCTCTTCCTTGGAGAAGACTACTTCTCCTAATTTTAGCATTCCTAATTTACCTGTAGGTCCCAGGGTAGGGCTGAGACCTCATGGGCTGTTCTCCTTTCACTTTGGCATGTCTATTACCCTTGTTCAACTCCTATTGGTTGAACAGTCATTTTGGCTTTATGGACGAGATTTTGGTGAGATTTTAGGGATGTCGTTTCTGACATTACTAGGAAACACAATCTCATTGCAAACTCCCTGACACTTACAATCTTTCCTCCCCATCTTCTACGGTGTCTCCTGAACCTTAGGTGTGAGAGTGTATTGGAGATGTATCCATTGGGTCTGGGCTCCACAACTCTGCATTTTGATTGGTTGTGGTTTTCTGTAGTGGTCTCTGTCTGTTGCAAGGAGAAGTCTCCTTAATGAGGGGTGAACATGACACTTATCTGTTGGTGTAAGGACAAATGTTTAAATTGTCCCTAAGGATTATGCCGGTTTAGCAAATTAGTGGCTGTAGATTCTCCTGCAATATCTATGACTTCACTAGCACTGAGTAGAAAGCCGGGTTTCCTGTCCCAGACATGGTTTCTCTCTTTTTGAGAGGGTCTTAAATCCAATGAGAGAGTTGTTGGGTACCACCAAGGTATGCATGCCACTAATGCCCCCTAGGATTACTGTGCCATGCTGGGTGTTGTGCTTCGTAGGTGTTACAGCCAGATTCGGCTCTTGGTTGCTTCCCTCCTCTGGAAGCTTGAGTGGCATCTTCTGGTACCATGAAACCTAATCCTCGGAGAGGAGGCTTTCTGAACAGTTCCAGCTCCGGGACCTCTGGGTCCTGTTTCTGCAGTGCATGGTGTCTTCAGCAACCAAGGGCAGTAGCAATAGGCTGTAATTTGGGGGGAGTCTCTTGGACATCACTGGCCAACATTCTAAAGAAGGCTTCTCATGTCTGGTTAGGAGGTCTTTGGTTCTTGGAGGGAGCATTGTCACCCCAGACGAGAAAAGTTTGTTAAAACTGTAAATGTGGATCTCTGCGAGCTCATGGCCATCCTGGTTTACAAGTCGAGTTCCAGGACAGCCAGGGTTGTTATACAGAGAAAGCCTGTCTCTAAAAACAAACAAAAAACAAAACAAAACAGAACACCAACAATAAACCAAAACCAAAAACACCCCCCAAAACTATAAATGCATATTTATATACAGAATTACAGGTATTAGAATTAGCTTCAGGTAAATAGTTAATGGCATGATTCCTTACGGCTTTTTCAGACGTCCTTACTGTTACTTTACCCACTTCCCTCTTCCCACGGCCCTAGGTGCCCCTTCCACAAGTCCCCATCAGGTCACTTGTGTCCTGCCGTTCCCTCCCCCCTTCCCTCCTTCTCTGGGTTTGCTTCCCTCCCCCACCTGAAGAGCCTCCCTTTCCCGGATCAGATCACTGGTACACTGCTATCCCCCTCTCTATTGCTCCCCAGCTCCCCTATCCCGACAACGATCCTGTTTCGCTCTCCTAGTTTCTCTCGTTACTCCAGGCTATCTATGCACTCATATCTGCAGATTTGGAGGCCGGAGCCCCCAACGAGAGAAAACGTGGATGCTTGCCTCACTCAACATGATTATTTCTTGGTCTCTCCGTTTACCTGCAAAATCCATTTCACTTCCCTTAACAGATGTCCCGGAACAGTATTCCATGGTGTTACATATGTACCACATTTTCATTATCATAGGATACATTTTGAAAAATGGAAATTGTGAAGTCCAAGGATTGCACATATTAATTGAGCTGTAGATTGCTTTGAGGAAACATTGTTTTCATCCCACTCAGCTCGCTGCTGATCCACAGTCTGTGCATTTCCAATTCCTTCCACTTAGGATACCAGTTTTTATAAATGTTCCCATCCCGAAAGAGAAGTGCCTTTTAGTCTCCTTCATACTTTTAATTTTTTGTTTTGTTCAGTGGACTGGCATATGCCCTTCCACACAGTCTACTGATCCTAATGCTAATCTCTTCCAAAATTACTCACAGACACACCCAGAAATGTTGTTATTGGTTACATGCGCATCCTTTATATACTAATCAAACTGGCATTTGAAGTTCATCATCATATCTGGGAAACGAGCCAATAACATACTTCAATCTGATGACTCAGTCAAGAGATATGGACTAAGGCATGGTCAAGGGTTGGCGTACTATCAAGAACTGAGGAGATGGTCTGTCTGAGAACACAGGGGTAAGAACTATGGAACTCTTCAAGTTCCATGATAATAGTTTGTCCCTAAAACATTTACCTTGAAGGAAAAACCCTAGATTTTCACTTAATTTTACCTCTTCTTCATATTTTCAAGCTTTTACAATAAATATAGCACTTAGAAGAGAGCAAATAACTGTTTAAGCTTTTTAGATTTTATACTATTTCTCACATTTATTTATTACATGTGCACACATACCTGTATACCATGGTGCATTTGTGGAGCTCAGAGGACAACTTAAAGGAGTCAATGCTCTCTTAGGTCATTAGGATTGGCCGCAAGCCCCTTTACCAGCTGAGCCATCTTGCCAGCTCCAGGCTTCAGTTTTTTTTTTTTTCAGTTTTGGATACAACAAATATCTGAATAGAATGTGGAAAATAGGCTTAAAGTACACAGTAGTTAATCATTGGTAAGTATTCCAAAATTACTGAAGGAAGAGAAAGGACTTTATGGCAGGCAATCCTGAGTCAAAATTAAGAGCCAGCCAGTTGTGAAATTGCTGTGCTACATTTTTGATGCTGTGACCTCCGTTTTCTCTTTTTAAAATTTATTCATTGAAGATTTCATACATGGATACAACTCATCTTAATCATATCCACCTCCACTCCCTCTCTCCACCTTCCCTCAGCCCCCTCCCCAGTATATTTGCCTTTCAGCTCCAAGCCCTCTTTTGTTTAGTTAACTAATGAACGCAGCCCATATGTGAATGGGTGTGTGGTCATCCACTGGCCTGGGCAGCCTTCCTGTGGCCACCCCCTAACGAAAAGTGATTCTGTCTCCCCCAGCAGCTGTCAATAGCTCCTCAGCCAGGGGTGGAGCCTCGGGAACATCTCCCACTCCACACTTGTATTTTTAACTGGCTTGTTATTACACAGACCTTGTGCAGGTAACCATAGCTGCTGTGAGTTCACATGTTCCACAGCCACTTCATGTCTGGGGGATGGCATTTACAGCACCCCCCCCACCTCTGGCTCTTACATTCTCTGTGCCCCTGCTTTCGTGATGTTCCTTGAGCCCCTTACTTTGACGTTAAGAGAGAAAATTCATGTAAGTTCTCCTAGGACTCAGGGTTATTAGGATATGGACTTCAGTGCCCTACAAAAGCAACGAGTGCTCTTAGCTGCTGAAGCATCTCTCCAGCCCCACAAATGAGGGTTTGTTGGCC
>CABHPR010139710.1:0-28170 GCA_902168415.1 Peromyscus melanophrys
GGCATTGTCTCTGACTAGCTGGAAAAGTGGTGTAGCCAGGCAGCCATGGGTTGCTGCTGCTCTGTTCTTACCTAAGAAAGGGAAAATAGAGTCATTTGTGAGCAGCTTCCCATTTCTACCTCAGTGCCTAATGATGAAACTCTGGATCAGCATACTTAGGAAGCTTTATCTGTTTTATTCTCTGGATCCCAGTTAGTTTTAGTTCCTTGTTATATTAATCAAAGACAACTTACAAAAGATAAGATGCTTATCTATAACAGTGCCTCACAGATGATTTGTGATAAGGACTGAGGCTTTATTGTGTTCATTTTCTCCTAAATGCTGGAGCATAGTACTTTTGTGAAATGCATTCGAAATTAACCACTAAAAGAAAAACCATATTCTTAGTTGTCCCAGCAACATTAACTTACTTTAGAGATTGCTGAGTGAACACTCTCAACTTTTATACCTGTCTCACTCTCTGTCCTCATCTCTCTATGGTCTAGTAACTGGCTGTGAGTGGGCAGTTACCCACCTGACATGGTTTCAGAAGGGTTTTCTGGAAGCCTCTTTCGGGTTTGCATGGAGATTGTGATATCAGGTTTTAAACAAAGGTGTTCTCTTTATGTTTAAAAGTTGAAATTTGCTTTTAGAATAGTTTTAGGAGTCTCCTAGGAGTGTACGGATGATAATAGATCATTGGGATGTTCACATTCACCTCATAGTTAACCTTGCTTGTTTCACAGCTGAAGCCAAAGCTGACTGAATTCTACAGCTGCATAAAGAAACCCTACCTTTCCGAGCTGCGAATCCACTAGCTTGCTGGCCTGGCTGCATGTCATGCTAACGCTGCAGTGACAGCGTGGATTGCATTCGGTGTATCCATTTCAAGTTCTATTTGGGGAGCCCTGGAGAAGTGGCTCAGCAGTCCTGGTGCCCTCATGGGTAGTTATCACTGTCGTAACTCATTGCCAGGGCATCTCATGCTTGTTTCTGGCCCCTGAGGGTACTAAGCATGTATGTGCCGCACATACATACATGCAGGCAAGATACTCATACACATGAAGTAAAAATAAATCTTTTTAAAAATTACCTTTATATAAGGACCCTGTAGTAATTGGGAAAATGAGTTTTTTAAAATGTCAGGAAACAAAATCAGGTATACATGGTTATAATTGTTTGTTAAAATAATATGCATGTTATTAAAACTCAAATAGCTTGACTCAGGGTAAAGACCTTTGTCTGATACATAGAACGTAGTATGGTTGTGAGTATTGTTTTTATTATTATAGTTTTGAGAAGTTTACACACTCATGCAGTGTATTTGATCACACTTATTTCTTTCCCTGATTCCTTCTGATCCATACCCCTGCTCAACTTCTTAAGTTTGTATTTTAGACAACATATGCATTTAGCTAATTAAGCCCTTCTGGAGAAGTGGCCTATGTGGAGGCCTTTTTTCACAACAGAAGTCTCTGCTGCTTTTTTCCTTCCTCAAAAGAAGCATTAAAACAATGTTAATAAGACGATAATGTTGGCAGCTTGGGAACTTCCATTAGTTCTGTGGCTGTTTCCTGTGTTCCACCTGCTCTAGTAACAGTTACAGAAAAGTGAAGTAATGAAGGGCAGTTTTATGTCTGTCCCATGGCATCGCTCATGAGATGCTTGTGTTATTATTCTCATTATACAAGTGGGAAACTGAAGCTTAGAACATAACTGTTCTGAGTTAAATAACATGTCTTAATTATACAGCTAGACCCCCACCCCCTTAGCAAGCTCATAATGGCAAAGTCAGATATTAAGGCAGGCCTTCCTGATTCAAACAGCAGTACAGTACGTTTTCTTCTTCTGTAAAAGCAAGTCCTTGTGCTGCCAGACAGCTTTAGTTGTTGAGGCCAACCGTAGGAAGACAGGACAGATGCACTAAATACAGGATGACTACAATTGTGACTGGGATATTCCTTGGGAAGGAAGAATGTTGGGGGTTAAGGTGGTTAGGGAAAACTTACAGTAAAATATAAACTTAGCTCAGAAAATGGCTAAACTATAGACAGAGAAGGGTTGATATACATAGAGGGGAGAGGGTCAGAACACAGAAGAGCTAAATGTGAGATAATTTGTCAAGAACTACAGACTCAGAGGATACCTAGTTAGTATGAGAGAAAACTCAAAAGACAGGTTAGGCCAGCCAGATTACTGTGTAGGTAAAGGTGTTTGTTCCCCAGAACTCACATGTTCACTTGTTGGAAGGAAAAAACCAACTCCCAGAGTTGTCCTATGACCTCTGCCTATGTGCTGCGCGCACACACACACACACACACAATGTTTAAAAAAAAACTTAAACACACACAATGTTTAAAAAAAAACTTAAAAACAGATCAGAGGGTCTTAAATGCCAAACTGAAGACTAGGATTTTTTGTCTTGTGAGTGTGCATAATAGAAACCTGTGCTAAATGTTTATCACATGCCAGGCATTGTTCTAAGGGCTGTATTTGTGTGATATTAAAGATAAGTGCAATGTCCAAAGAAAAAAGAACTTACCAAGTTCACACCAGGAATAAGTACAAGAGACAAGCAAGAATACAAACAAGTTAAATGCCAACTCCCGTTCCTGATTACACCATCCTATTCTGGTTGTAGGGTCCTTGGTAAGATGAACAGGTTTCAAATGCAGAGTCAACCTTAAAAAGTAATGTGCCTCACACATAGATGGTTTCTAACATTAAAAAAAAAGACTTGTGATCGATCCAACAACAATACTCATTCCTATCCCTGCCCTGCTTACATATCGACAGCCAAGGACACAAAAAAAAAGAGTTAACGTATCTGTGCCCTCGGCCTTCAACTCTGCCTACTGTTCTGTGTCCATGTGTCTGCATTTCTGCATACATCTGAGAGTGAACCTAAGATGTGTCAGTCTGTGTTAACTGTATTCAGTAGTTCTCAGAGTGTGGTTTCTGGACCACCGGAGGAGCAACATCATCAGAAAACTTGGTAAAGGTACCAGTTCTGCAGCCTCTCCCCACATCTATTGAGTCAGAAACTGGAGGTGAGGTACAACAGCTTTTAGTGGGCCCTTGAGTAGTTATGATGCATGTTGATGTTTGAGAACCATCGTTACAACTAGACTTTCAGTTCAGGAACAGATTGCTTAATTTGTTTCTGGTACTCCATGGTATGGGCATTGGAGAACTGTTGGGCTCTTTCTCTTTGGTTTTTGTTACTGGGACTTATCCTTTGACTTTGTAAGCATACAATATGTTTTAAGAGTAAAATCAATTTGAAGAGTACTCATCTTTGGCTCAGTGATAGAGCACTTATGTGCCATTCACAAAGCCCTAGGTTCAGTCCCCAGCACCACTACAAGCTTGATAAATACTGGCAGGACAGAATGAGAGAAAAGCACAAGAGGGCCATTGAAATGTGGAAGTAGTCCATGCAGTCAGAGTCACAGAGAAGGCTGCCGCTTCAGCCCCTTTGCTTGGTTTAAACATAAACATCCAATTTTTCTGACTGACCCCAAAGTGGTACATAATTGTTTTCTTCTAAAATTCTTTGAATAGAAATTACTGTGTCCAGTAAAATAGTAAGTATATCTTTTCAGTACCACTTGCTTCTTACTTTTATATGTTCTTTTTCATGTGTTTGTGGTGTGCATGCTTGTGTGTATGTATGGGCACATACATGGATACACATTTGTGTGCAAGTCAGGTGTGTGTGTGTGTGTGTGTGTGTGTGTGTATGTGTGTGTGTTGAGAGAGAGAGAGGGAGGGAGGGAGGGAGGGAGGGAGGGAGGGAGGGAGGGAGAGAGAGAGAGAATTCAAGATTGATGTAAGGTGTCTTCTTGGTCACCCATCATCGTATTTATTGAGGCAGGGTCTCTTATTTGAATCCAGAGCTCACCAGTACAAGTAGTTCAGATAACCAGGTTGGTCCAGCGATCCCACTTCTGCCTCCTGCCCCTTGGAATTCCAGGCAGGCTACATGCTCACCCAACACACATGTGAAGTCTAGAGCTCCAAGCTCTGCTCCTCATGCTTGCGTGACAAGCCACTTCTCCAGTCCTACACGTCCTTAAGTACTTGCTTTTTCAGAAATCAGTTGAGATCTAAAAGCTGGTATTACTTTTTAAAAGACAGAAAAGCTATCTAACAGTCATTCCGTGAGGTGTGTCTGTCGGTCATGAGAAGTGACATGCTCAGGAGAAACCAGCATTGACAGCTGCTGGAGAACAGAGTCTTGTCTTTAGTTGTGAAGTGATCTTGGCTAAACCTTTAGGTTTAAAGGATAAACTCTTCAGCATCTCCAACTTGATGCGCTTTCTTCATAGGTCTCAGTTTCTCGGTCCTTTTGGTAGGTCTGTATAGCCTTGGTTGTTCTAATTCACCTTCATACTGTCTTCCTTCCTGTGTCTGAAGAAGAAAGGGACTGTGTAGATTTCTGTTTTTGTTTTGGGTTTAGAAGGTAAAGATATCTGTGTACTATACCATATTCACATGTTACATTTTATATTTATTCAATTCCATAGTTATTTTCTTTTTCTTTTTTTATTATGTGTACGGGTGTTTTGTTGGTATATATGCCTGAACCATGTGCATGCAATGCCCATGGATGCCAGAAGAGGCATTGTATCCTTGGAAATGAGTTATTGATGGTTTTGAGCCTCTGTGTGGTTGCCAGGAATCAAAGCCAGGGCCTGTGGAAGAGCAGCCAGTGCTCTTAATGGCTAAGCCATCTCTCTAGTCCTGTATTCTAGGTTTCTTATACAGAAAGATAGATCATTTCTTTCTTGAAAAAAAAAAGTGTGTGGTGGTAAAGATTGTTTGATTTTACTCCAGGATTGTACCACATGAAAAATAGTGTGCACACTATTTGTGATTGTTTTAAATTTGACATATCTTAAATGGAAGAATTTCCCTGCCCAATGTAATTTTAATAACGGCCATACTTTCTCTAGCCCTAGACAACACCCATTTAAAATACTGCCTTAACAGTGATGTTAAGACATTAAAAGAAAGCCTTGTTACCAGATGAGACGAGGTAGAGTTGACATGGTTATGGAATTTGGTTTTTAGCTTGTCAAGTAAAGCTCTTTCTTATCTTTATTTAGAAAACCTTTACATTAGAATTAGTACTTTTATTAGTTGTATGAATAGTCTGTATCAGGTAGTTGCACATGACCTCAGAGTCTTGGCAAAATCATGTTTGATCCCAGGTAGCTTCTTTTTGAAGAGTTAAAGTCTAATGATAGACTAATAGAAACTTTATTTAAAAAAATCTTATTGGTGCTGGAGAGATGACTTAGTGGTTAAGAGCACTAACTGCTCTTCCAGAAGACCTGGGTTCAATTCCCAGCACCCACACACAACTCAGGGGGACACAAAACCCATGGCAAAACACTAATAATGCACAAAATAAAATTTTAAACAATCTTATTTCCTTTGTCTGTTGTTTTTAAAAATTAATGAAATACAGAAATGTCTTAATAGAATGATAACACTTGCTTGGTCTATATATGAGATTAAGTTTGAGAGATGCAGACCTGCAGTTTAAGAAGAAAGCTAACATTGATTTTGAGGCAATGTTACTAAATTTGGTAGTACAAATACTTTTGAAACACAAGATAAGGGCTGGAGAGAGAGCTCAGCTGTTAAGAGCCCTTGCTGCCCTTTCAGAGGACCCAGGTTTGGTCCCAGCACCCACATCCGGTGGCTCACAACTGCCTCTAACTCCAGCTCCGAGGGAGCCAGTATCCTCTTGCCTCCCTGGGCACCCACACACAGCTGTGGGCCAGTTCTCCAGCTAAAGCCTTACCTCTCAGGAGGGAACAGCTGTGTTTTGCCCTGACTCCCCTCTATCCCAATACTGCTCTTTCTAAAGTCCTGCTAAGATTAAAGCGAGGGAAAATACTTTATAGTGATCTAAGATAAAATAATGGTTTTTAAGAGAAAAAAACAGTGGACCAAGAAGGCAGTGACTGCATCCCCTAGCTCTACCTGTGCCACCAATCCACTGCCCAGTGCAAGTTCCTCACCCTCCCTGGCCCTCAGTTTTCATAGCTGTAGAAGTGAAAGATGTGTACCAAATGGAAGCTGTCTTCTGGTTTGGATGTTTTTGTGATTGATCTAAAAAATAAAGGCCTCTTAGAGCCAGATCTTTAGCCTACACTGGTAGAAAACATTCTGTTTAAAATAATATCAGCCAAGTAATGATTTTTGCAAACTTGTTCTTGTTTTTCAGAAACTCTGTGAAGGTATATTTAAAGTCCTTGTAAAGGATGTCCCAACAACATGTCAAGTGTCCTGCCTGGAAGTACTCCGCATTCTCTCCAGAGACAAAAAGATTTTAGTTCCTGTAACAACTAAGGAAAATATGCAAATACTGCTGAGACTAGCCAAGCTGCATGAGTCGGATGATTCTTTGGAGAAGGTGTCAGAGTTCCCGGTTATTGTAGAATCGTTAAAGTGTCTGTGTAACATCGTGTTCAACAGTCAGATGGCCCAGCAGCTCAGCCTGGAACTGAATCTCGCTGCAAAGCTCTGTAACCTCCTGAGGAAGTGCAAGGACCGAAAATGTATCAATGACATAAAGTGCTTTGACTTGCGCTTGCTCTTCCTCTTGTCTCTTTTGCACACCGACATCAGGTCACAGTTGCGCCATGAGCTCCAGGGACTCCCGCTGCTAACCCAGATCTTGGAAAGTGCCTTTAGCATCAAGTGGACCGATGAGTATGAATCGGCCATAGACCATAGTGGACCTCCTCTCTCACCTCAGGAGACAGACTGTGCCATTGAGGCCCTCAAAGCTCTCTTCAATGTGACGGTAGACAGTTGGAAGGTGCATAAAGAGGTAAGGTTGGGAAGAGTACACATCTGGGTTGCTGCACACAAAGAAGAATGCTAAGTTGGGAAATAAAAAAAGTTCCCAGTTCCTTCATTAATCAGTTCTCTAAACTGCAGGGTATTTCTTAAGTCATATTTTTTCAAGGGTTGGAGAGATGGCTCAGCAGTTAAGAGCACTAGCTGCTTTTCCAGAGGATCTGAACTCTGTTTCCAGCACCCACGTGGTGACTCAACAACCATCTGTAACTCTAGTTCCAGGGGATTTGATGCCTCTTCTGGCCTTTGTAGGTAATAGGCATGCATGAGTTGCAGATACACATGCAAGTATAACACGCATGTGCATAAAAGAAATAAGAATAGGGTAAAGAAGGACTAGTGTTTTGTAGGATGGCAGATGGTCTTCTGAGTTGTGTAATCATTTATCTTTTTTTGAGTGCCCTTCAAGAACGAGGTTTGAGTGACAGACTGGTGTAGCTAGAGTTTTCCTGCCTGGCCCACAGTCAGGACAAATCTCTGTCACCACAAATCTCTGTCACCCACCAGTCCCACAGCCGCTCAGACCCAACCAAGTAAACACAGAGACTTATATTGCTTAAAAACTGTATGGCCGTGGCAGGCTTCTTGCTAACTGTTCTTATATCTTAAATTAACCCATTTCTATTCATCTATACCTTGCCACGTGGCTTGTGGCTTACTGGCATCTTCGCATGTTGCTTGTCATGGCGGCAGCTGGCAGTGTCTCTCTGACTCAGCCTTCCACTTCCCAGAATTCTTCTCCTCCTTGTCCCGCCTATACTTCCTCCTGCCTGGCTACTGGCCAATCAGTGTTTTATTTAATAACCAATCAGAGCAACACATCTAACATACAGAACATCCCACAGCAGACTGGAGAGAAAGAGGAGGCTAATGATAGGACTTGCATCTTAAAAGTTACGATAAACCCAGTCAGTTGAACTTGACCAACCAAAGCTGATATCTGCTGAGAAGAGTTAAAAACCATTGAATGCACCTGTCATTAGTCTCCAAGGTGTTACTTTGTAGTGCCATGAAGCCCTCAGAGGCCTAAAACCACAGCCAGATATTTATGTTTCCATACAGCCCTAGGAAACAGGCTGCTTATACCAGAAAGGGGGAAATGCTGTAAACCACTCAACTTATTTCTAGACTAAGATCTTGCTCTGTGGCCTGGACCTTCCAACAACTCCAAGTGAGGTGGACTTGATAGTTTATATTGAGTTCCCACAGGAACAGTGTGCTCAACATCAAATTTAGTTTGAGAAAGCCCACAGTTTTAAGTGAAGGTGACATTATCGTTCATCAAGAATCCTAGCATTTCACATTTTCTTTTTCATGAACTTGAGAAAAAAAAAACCAGTGCAGTCAGGACCTGCCTTTGGGGTTACCATTTGCCCTGTCTATTTGAAGTAATTCTCACCCGTGTTTTTGCCAGCTCCGACTGGAGAAGGGTTATCTCAGCGCAGCTGCAGTGGGAGCACACAGGCGTCTGAGTTGTGCAGCGCAAATGGGTCTGTATCGTGAGACCAAACATGTGAGCTGAGTGCTAACAGCTGTTTCAGATGACTGTAGTGCAGTCAGCTTTATGAGACTTGGCAGGAAAGGATGTGGAAAGCCCACATGCTCCATTTATGCTTTGAAACCAAATATTTGCAAGTATTTAAAATGTTACGTCTCTGCTTATATGTTCCTTCTGTGGTTATTTTTCTTACACTGTTGGTTTTGGTGTTTTAAGATCTCCATTTAGTTGTAAAAGCGCCTCTGAGACTGTTGGTGTGCCGTTGTTACACTGCACTGTTTGGATGCCTGACAAGATGGCTTCTGCCCCAGTGGCTGCTCCGCAGTGTGTGTGGGAGGCAGTGGTGAGAACCGGTGCATTGAGATGAGCTTTTGGTAGGGTTTCAGCTAAGTGACAGTGGGACTCGAGTGCTCTAGAAATGTGAAGTAGCAAAGCCTTGTTCGGTGTTCCAGAAAGCTCGTTCTCCGAGACACGGCTCTCCCCACAAAGGGTCAGTGGTCCTAGAATAGGTTTATCTGTGTGAGCCAGGGGGCAGTTAATACATCTTTTATGAAGTGTGTGTCATGAATGTGACACTGGGCCAGTGCTGAAGTTTTCAGAGATATAAACAGTACTGAAAATAGGATCTTTGACAACCTATTTATAAAAGAATGTCTTCATGTGGCTCTGTATTCAACAGTCGCTCAGCAGATGTTTATAAACAATCACTAGACATTGTCCCAGGCATTGGAGAACGCACTGGCAAATACTGAGCATCGTCTTTGCCTTCGTGAAACTTCAGTTTCTAGGTAGAAACAGGCAGTAATTCAGCAAATAGTCGTGTTTAGTGCTAGGAGAGGAGAGTGCCAGGATGGAGACACTTCTGGATCAGCCACCTGCAGAGTGCAGGACAGAAGTTTCCTAGAATTAAACACCATTTACAAGACACAGAAACCAAAGCACAGATGCCTTTTTCTGGGGTACTCACAACTCAGCTCCAGTACAGAGAGGCTGGGTGGGAGAGTCCGCTTCCCTGGAACCTACTGTCTTCTGTTTTTATCAAACCAAGGACAGTTACTTCAGTTCAGTGAGCCAGTGGAATGGCTGATGCTTTACATACCAACCGAAATAAAGCGATAGGAAAAAGCTACTGAAGAATCCACTTTTAAAATAAATACTATTTTTCTTCTTAGGGAAATAATGTAAACTCATAGACTATATCAGAAAAAGCCTCATAAGGGACCAAAAGAGGCAGACTGCCCATAAGCTTACCGCGCAGAAGACAAGCACTGTTTGCTCTTTCCGGTCCTTCTTCACTGCGTAATGTGACCAGAAGGAAACATCTTTACAAAATGCAGTCACTTTGTAATCCCCATCTCTTCCCACGCTGTTCTGAAGAATAGTGGTCTTCGGGGCTGTGCGTGTGACTCAGGTTCACCTCTAGCATGTGTGAGCTCCAGATTTCAGTCTCCAACTTGCCAAAATCGTTTCTAAGAATAAAAGTTTCAAAATGTGTTCCTTCTGGCAGAAAGGTCCCTAGGAGTGGCCTCTGGGGGTGAGTCTCCTCGGTTCCTCATCTCTACACTGAAAAGAGAAATTTTAAAAAGAAAAAAGGAACCTTTGAAAAATTATAAACCTTTGGAAAAACATAGCTGTTGCTATTGTTGTCTCTTTAAACTTGTATCGTAACTAAGATTTTGTTTGGAGAATAAAAGGTTCTGCAGCCAGGACAAACTTGAGGCCTGCTCTCTCCCTCAGAAATACTAGGATGATGAAGCTTATGAAAGAATACTTGTAAGTTTAAAACACTTGTGAGTATAAATACAAAAATAGAAGTCAGCCGGGCGGTGGTGGCGCACGCCTTTAATCCCAGCACTCGGGAGGCAGAGCCAGGCGGATCTCTGTGAGTTCGAGGCCAGCCTGGGCTACCAAGTGAGTTCCAGGAAAGGCGCAAAGCTACACAGAGAAACCCTGTCTCGAAAAACCAAAAAAAAAAAAACAAAAAAATAGAAGTCTTCATACTTATCAACCTTTAACAAACCTACTTTCTCATTTAAGCATGAATATAGTGAATTTTCTTGTCTATATTCCTGAGATGGATGGGCCAAAGATTTAAAAAGTTTTCAGTTTTTTAAAAATATATATTGCCGAGTGTGTCCATCTACACTCTTTTTTTTTGTTTTGTTTTGTTTTGTTTTGTTTTGTTTTGTTTTGTTTTGTTTTTTTGGTTTTTCGAGACAGGGTTTCTCTGTGTAGCTTTGCGCCTTTCCTGGACCTCACTTGGTAGCCCAGGCTGGCCTCGAACTCACAGAGATCCGCCTGCCTCTGCCTCCCGAGTGCTGGGATTAAAGGTGTGCGCCACCAGCGCCCGGCCCATCTACACTCTTTTAAACCCTAGGCATCCAACTGAAAATCTTTATGCCTGTGGTAGACTAACAGCTAAAGAAAATAGAGGTATCTGGCTTTGGCTGAACTGTTGAGCAGGTATTTTCATGACTTCTCTCATTTACGTCTCACCAAAAGCAGAAAGTTAATGACTGGGTTTTTCCTGAGGCTTCACAGATCAGTACCGTTTCTTCCTGCCTCCTGCAAATGCATCGTGGTGGGTTCATCTGAAGATTCCCTCCTTAACGCTGCTGTGCTCGCCACATGGGAATTGAGCTTTCCTCTCTCCTCCTCCGTCCTTCCCCCCCTTTCCTCTACCTCTGTCTCCCTCTCTGCAGTCTCTCCTCTCCTCTCTGCAGTCTCTCCTCTCTGCAGTCTCTCCTCTCTGCAGTCTCTCCCTCTCCCTCTCCTCCCTCTTCCTTTCTTAAGGATTTGGAAGAGTAAGAAGGCATCTCTAGCAGGATATACACTTACTTCCAGGAAGGTAGTTTTAAAATGGTCTTGTTTTTCCTATTTTATTTTCCCCAAGATCTCTGTTGATGGAGCAATTCGTGTTCTCCCGAGATCCCTGACTGCGTTCCCATCCCCTCCCTTGGGCCCAAGTGTCATGCAGTAAGAGGAAAGCCCAGGGCTCAGCAGACAGCTGGGAGACAGACAGCTGGGTGGAAATGGAGAGGTCAGAAGATGAAGCGCACGGAACAGGAAGCTCTAGAAACAGTAGCTGAGCATGCCACATAGGAACACAAGACTTGTCCTTGAGAATTCAAGGAAATGTGGAAAAGGATAGGAGCTCAGCTGTACTGTGTTTGATTGTTGAATCATTTCAGCAATTACCTATTTTGTGCTAGTTTGAGCCAGGTTTTAAACAAGGCACAAATCCAAGGCAAAGCGTAACCTGCTCTCAAGGCACTAACAACCTAATAGAGAAAAGCATACAGACACAGGTAAATAAATGCACAGTTGTGTCTTACTGCATGTCTGTAATAGAGCTTTATTTTATGTCTCTAGAGGCCAGGAGTCCCAAACGAAGAGGTCATATCTGGAGAGGTCCCCCATACTGTGTCATGAGGTGGTAGAGATGTCACATGGGGGGAAAAGTGTGCATAAAAGAGCATGTGGATGTGTGAGGGGCCTAGAGTTCCTCGGGATATATTCTAGTGCACACCTCTCCTGACAGCAGTCACCTGTTCGTTAGTGCAGAGCCCCCGTGACTTAAACCCTTTGGTTTTCTGTCTTGGTTTTTCGAGACAGGGTTTCACTGCATAGTCGTGGATCTTGCTCTGTAGACCAGGCTGGTCTCAGACTCACAGAGATCTACATGCCTCTGCCTCCCGAGTGCTGGGATTAAAGGTGTGCGCCGTCTGACCTTAAACTTTTACTTCTTAAGAACCCTATCACCCCTGTCCATTGCCACAAAAATTAGATTTCAGTGAGTGTGAGAGGGACTTTTCAAACCATAAGAAGCTGTTTCTTATAGTGTTCACTATTTTTTCAATATTCTGTATACTTGAAAATAAAGAACTTCTTTAACTATGCATAGCAGAACCAGATGCCATATATTCCAGGTCTTTGGGCTTTCTCTCAGGCATGGGTTAACTAGGCCAGCCTTTGGATGACTATTTTTGCTTCTAAAGTGGAATCTTGCACAGTTTGCGTGAGAGAGGGAAGTAGTAGTAAATGCTAGACTCTGATCAAGAAGTGACGACTGTGGAGACCTCAGTTTCCTCTGTCTTCAGTTCACTTTGACCTGTCGCCACTCCTGCCTGTCTTTGTTCTGGGGACTTTCCCTCTTCTCTTTCCTGGGGTGTAGTGTCATTTCAGAGGAGAGATGAAACTACTGACGTCCTAAAGACAGCAAGTCTGATCAGAGAGCCAGTAAATAAGACTTGTGTGTGCTGTGTTTATCTACTGTCTTCCATTTACTCCTGGTGTCTGTGAGATAGGAGTGTTAGCTCTCCCGGATACATGAGGACACAGAAGAACAGAGAGCTGAAGTTACCTGGGGAAATAGTGTCCATTCTAGCCTTTTTCCTAAAGAGTTTTTAAAAATGTTATACATCTTTGTGTGTGCCTATATGAATTTATACACACCACATACACGCAGGTATTCACAGAGGCCAGAGAGCATCTGATCTCCAGGTCGTTGTAAATGACCCAGCGTGAGTGCTAGTCACTGAACTTGGTTCCTCTACAAGAGTAGTAAGTGCTCTGAACCACCAGCCATCTCTTAAACCCCTAACTTATTTTTATTTTATGTCTTTGAGACAGGGTCTCACTGTGTAACCAGGCTGGCCTCGAACTCACAGAGATCCGCCTGCCTCTGCCTCCCAAGTGCTGGGATTAAAGGTGTGTGCTACGACACCCAGCAGTAAATTTTATTTTTAAAATTTATCAGTGTGTGTGTGTGTGTGTGTGTGTGTGTGTGTGTGTGTGTGCACACGCGCACGCGCCGGGTGGAGGGGTGTTGTACACATTCTGTCAGACACATAACAGAGATCGAAGGACAACTTTGTAGAATTGGTTCTCCATCCACCTTAGCTCAGTGATGGAACCAAGGTCATCAGGCTGCTGAGACAAGCATTTTTACCTGCTGAGCCATCTCTCTGGCCCCCTGCTCTTTGCTGAATAAAAGTTGTTAATGATACTAGTTCAAGTGGATGGGAAAATAGATTTGAAAAAATTAACCTGAGTTAGAAGAGAGATATAAATATTAAAAATGAAATATTAAAGCTTATAGAAGATTACCTTCATGACTTTATCTCAAACAATTCAAACATTTCTGAACTAAGCAAAGACTTCTAAAGAAGATAAAATAAGGACCAAACCATAAAGGAAAATTGAGCAATTGACCTTGATTAAAATAAATTCAGGCCAAGCAGTGGTGGCGCACGCCCTTAATCCCAGCACTTGGGAGGCAGAGGCAGATGGATCTCTGTGAGTTCAAGGCCAGCCTGGGCTACAGAGTGAGTTCCAGGACATCCAGAGCTACACAGAGAAACCCTGTCTCAAAAAACTGAACAAATCCATCAATCAGTCAATCAGTTCAAAAGATGACAGTGTTGTCAAGGATAGGAATAGGCATGCAGGAGGCGGAAGGCAGCCTAGCAGGGCACCCCGTGAAGGGCAGAGATCTGCAGCACAGCGCCCTGAGCCCACTGAGAATGCCTGCGGATCTGTGCGCACGGTCAGCCCAGCGGTGAAGTAGGCAAAGGGCTTCAGTAGGAGCTGTCCAAAGAGCTGCGCAGTGACCGGGAACATAGCATCGCGGTTCTGCTCTGTCATCTCGACATACTACACCAAGAAGCTAGCACATGTGCATGACGGGACCCTGCAGCCGGGAAGAGAGTGTGCAGTTGGCTGCAGAGGGTGGGGTGCCCACTTTGTGAGGAGTCTTCTAGCTGTATGCTTGGAAATACTGCTTGGCAGTGCTCTCTAAAAACTTCAGAATGTAAAGTGTTACGTGTATACAGTCCCCATGATGCAGCATTCCCTCTCCTGGGCATGAACCCAGTACATTCCAGATGACATGTAACAAGTGCATTTATGGCAGCAGTCTTCAGAATGCCCCAGACAGGAAACAGAGTGTCCATTGAGGAGGTGGATAGGTACAGTGTGATGTAATGTCTTCAGCGCACTCCGGGTAGCAGTGCTGTCGTGAAGAAAAAGGCAGTATGCATATGAATGGAAGCCTTCTATGTCCTGTGTCACGCACGACGTCGGACTGCTCAGCGTCGTCTCTCAGGCTCCCATGCTGTTGCTCTGACAGATGAGGGTGGGTCAGCTCAGCACTTCAGTAGCACAGCTGTCAAGCACCAGAAAGAACCACTCCACTACAGCCAACACAGATCTGTCTCAGCCGGAGAAACTGCGAGTCTGTTCTAGTCCAGCCAAACCAAGTTCAGGGGCAACCAAACTCACTAATGTGGTGTTGGAAGTTAGGGTTTTGGAGGATACTGTCTGCGGGGCAGGAGAGTTCGGGGGTTCTTAATACTGGCATTGCGTGAGTCTCATGGTGCTTATAATCACTACTCGTTTTGTGAAAAGTTGTTCAACTGTACACTTAGAATTTGGGCAGCTTTCTCTCTGTATAGTAAACTTGATACTTGGAGTAGAATTGATTGTTCACCTATTTAAACACAGGCCTTCTGTCTTCATGAAGATAATTAGTGGAGGAAGTATATGAAAGTTTAGTTAAATATGTGCAACATCAGATTATTCCACAAAAGAAACTTTAACAAGACACAATGATACAGATCAGGTAACCAAAAAAGGAGCTTCCTGGAGGTTGAAAAGGAATTAACAGCAGAAAGTAGAGGCAGGACGGCCCATGTTCAGAAGTTGTTCCGAACAGGGACACAGAGACTTAAGTAGATGCAGGGCCAAGGGGATATTGCAGACAGAAAGTACAGTTTGGGAATAAGAGGTATGAAAAGAAGGGAATTGCTGGAAAGTGCTGTTTGCAGTTGCAGATTGGGGAAAGACGACGTGGATAGTTTTGTAAGAGGCTTGTCATAGTCACAATGAGCAGAGTTTGTTACCTCCAGAATAGAGGGCTGTCTGCTTTAAAAGGAAACAGTCTGGGTGTTGGGCTGCACACCTGTAATCTCTAGCAGTGAGCAGGAGCAATGCAGGGCGTGAGTTCAAGGACAGCCTGGTTTACATAGTGAGACCCTGTCACAATGAAGCAAGATCTGGAGATGGGGCTCAGTGGCTCAGACAAAGCCCAGGGTGCTACCCAGTTTCCACAGCTGAGCGAGAGATCTTTTTCAAGACAGCTTTCTCTGTGTAACAGCTCTGGCTGAGCGAGAGATCTTTTCAAGACAGCTTTCTCTGTGTAACAGCTCTGGCTATCCTGAAACTCACTTTGAAGACCAGACTGGCTTTGAACTCAGAAGAGATCCACCTGCCTCTGCTTCCAGAGTGCTGAGATTAAAGGTGTGCGCTACCAACACCCACTATAAATATCTATTAATATATGTTAAATATACATATATTTAATTAATGTGTGTTTATTTATACATTTATTAATAATTAATAAATACATATATTGTTTATTAATATATGTATATTTTATATATAACCTCTTATAAGAGATAATCTTATGGTTAAGTAATAGTTTAGTTTGATGGAGGCTTCATGTACTTTAGGGCAAGTAAGAGAACACTTGCTTATGAGAGAATTTTCACTCAAGAACTGAGGCCGGGTGGTGAATGCGACAGCCTTTGTTCCGGCCCTCCAGTTCATCGCCCTTGGTTCCACTCGTCCTCCGCTCCCACAGTTGCTTCTTTAGCACTGATTCAGTACTAGCACCCCATTTTCTTCCTCCTCTCCCCCTCACCTTCATATTTTATACGGAGTTTTACAGTCCTGTTATGCACACCATTTTCTATCATCCATGCAGAGCCTCATGTCTGTGGGAACATGTGGGAAGAGACTGGAGATGAGAGGCATGGGACTGATGTGAGGGCATAACCTAGACTCCTGCTTGACTCCAGGTGTAACCCTGTCCCAGTCTGTGACTGAGGCCTTCATCTATCTCAAATCTATAAGTGATGTGTTCGTTTAAAGTATTTTCCAGCCTTGTTATGAGTAATGAAAGTCTGTCCTATTATCTGTTAGAGTCTGAGAGAGGAATCTTGAAAGACTGTGAATTACGTGTGTGTGTTTAATAAATTGCACACTTATTTCACTTTATGTGAACTTACTTATATACTAAGAACCTTTTAAAATTATTACTTCTCAGGTAGCTAAGAGACTCACTGTAACACATCCAGGCTGTCATAGCTATCTCTTCTTTGCTGGGGACATGCTTTACTGCAGAGCGCTTGCTGTGCAGGCGTGAGGACCAGATTTCTGCTCTTCAGCACCATCATGAGAGCCAAGTGGGTGTGGCAGCCTGCCTGTAGTCTTCATGCCCCAGTGGTGGAGACAAGCTCTCTGGATCAAGCTGGCTCACTAGACTAGTCCTAAGTGAGTTAGAGATTCAATGAGAGACTGCCTCAGTAAATAAAGTAGAGAGCAATAAAAGAAGACATCCAAAATCGACCACTGGCCTCTGCACACAAGTGTGCACACAGCACATATGCATGTACATTACACACACACACACACACCAGAAAAGAAAAAGAAACTGTAATGGCCCACAACCTCATTATAGATACAGAGGTAAAACAAGTAATTATTCAGAACTTGGTTTATTTCTCATTGTCGGTCTCCTCTCTAGCTCTGTGTCTTTAATTCACTGACAAGAATAAGTATTGGGAAATTAAGGGGATATAATTTTGATCGTTTGTGGTACTATGTGGAGCCTGAGGGGTTAAAAAGATGGAGAAAAATGAAGTGGGTGGCCATCCATGGTGGTATATACATATTGCTAGCACAGTACTCAGAGATTCACAGGTCTATATAGCAAGACCCTATCTTAAAATTGTTGTTGTACTCATGACTTTTGAAAGCTAAGAGATGAAACAGTCATTAAAAGCAGACAACCAGTTATAAAAGAACTGTCTCAATAGAGCTCACGTGGGTCTGAACTTTTGTAAGGCTGGTAAACTGGCATGGTCTACTCCAATGGACAAAAGACTAGACTATCTGGAAATGGAAATCCTTAAGTGGAATTGAGTTTTCAGAAACATAAAACAGGGTAGCTAGATCAACACCGACTGGCACCAGCCATTTCTGCAGGTGGTTGTGGCTATTAATTCATGTGGAATGGCAATGACTTGCTTTGGACGTTTTGGAATATCTTGCCATCTCCCCGTGTGGCAGAGGAATGTTTGGGGAACAGTGATGTGTTATTGCACCAGACTCCTTTGTGAAGGCTCTCAACCCCCAACTCTTCCTCTCTTCTTTCTCTACTACAGAGTGATTCTCATCAGTTCCGTGTCATGGCAGCTGTCCTCCGCCATTGTTTACTAATCGTAGGTCCAACTGAAGACAAAACAGAAGAGCTGCACAGGTGGGTGACCTCTGTGCTGACACCTCGGTGAAGCACACCGTCCGTTCTTGTTCTCTCTGTGTGTGTAGTTCTGGTGGTTAATTACGAGCACAAGGAAGTGAAAGGGTTCTGTTGAACCAGGGAGGCCAGGACCGTGCCCCTGGTGAAGTTCGTGTGCTGTTTCTGTGACTTGCCGTGTGGAACTCCAGCGAAGGACCTCGGCACTTGTATCCAACACTGAAGCCCAGGATAACAGCACCACCGTGGCTGAACAGTTTCTGGGTTCTGTTGTGCTGAGTGCTTTGCAGAGGTTAAGTTACCAGTGGTAGAGTGCTTGCCCACCATGTATGAGGCCCTCAGCAGTTGGAGGGAAAAAAGGTAACTTACTTTAATCATCACACCAACCTTTTGAGGTAACTTTTTTTTTTTCAATAGATAAAAAACAACTGAGGTTTCCTTTTCATTCCTACACTTAACTAATATTTTCACTATTTGACTTAAGGATATTTAACAAAAGTATATTTTATACAGTAATTTAAATAAAAAAACAACAAAATAAGAATATATTCATAGTGTCTTTTTTATATTAGATAAGGCTGGGGAGGGTTGCCTCAGTTGGTAAATGTGCTTGCCATGTAAGCATGAGGGTCTGCGCTTGCATCCCCAGAACTCATACAGAAGCTGGATGCAGAACAAGCGATTGTAATCCCAGCGTAATCTCTTACGGGGAAATGATAGGTGGAGACAAAGCTCATGGGCTAGCTAGCCTGGTGCATGCAGAGACCCCGTATCAGAAGAAGGTCAAGTCAGGGACTAAGTTGACCTGGGTTGATTTCTGACCTCCTCATGTGAGCAGCCACATTCACACACGATAGTGTGCACATACACCACACTCACACGGTGAAGTTTTCTATGTATGTATGTGTATATGTATGTATAAAATAAAAATAATTCCAGTTATGTAACTTACCTGTTAGAGGCATGAGGGAGTGTTGTCAGAGTTCATCACTCTCTGGGGCAGACAGCTCAGTGGAGTGTTCGTCTGCTGAGCACAGGTCAGCACTGAAGAATGAAAGTTACCGTTCTCTGAGAACAGCTGAATGAGAGGAGACGCAGTTTCCAGTTCTCTGACTTGCTATAGCTTAGGTTTGTAGGAAGAGGACGTGTGACTTCATGATGACACTGCTAGTGCTGTGTTCTGGAAGGATGCGAAGGACCGTCAGCTGGAGAGGCACACGCCTTAATCCCTGCAGTTGGGAGGCAGAGGCAGGGTCTCTGAGTTCGAGGCCAGCCTGGTCTTCAGAGTGAGTTCCAGGACGGCCGGGGCTACACAGGGAAACCCTGTCTTCACAACAACAGCAACAACAACAACACCATGTTAAATAACTGAGCTACAAAGAAAACTCTGCCATCAACTCAGCTTGATAAAGAACTTAGCATGAGCTTCTTCTGTTAAGTTACCTTGTGGGCACTTAAAATTTTCCAGATAGAATTTAAATAAAAACTTTATGAAAACACAACCATAGAATAAGTTACACACACGATAACCCTCAGCCATTATTTTTCAATCAAATCTATATTATTTTAATCATGTGGAGTAGTATATTTTGCATCATGCTGAGTTTATAGATAGGTTATTTTTATAAACTCTCTACCCTGTAGCCCGTCAAATGTTTTCTTCTTGATTGAGAAGTGTAACTTCAGAGGTGGGTCAGGTGGTGCACATCTATAAAAGCAGTCAGCCTGGGCTCTGTGCTGTGAGACCCTGACCCCAAAAACTGTGCAAATACTTCCATACCACAGATCAAACGTTCCTTTAATTTTCTGAAGACGGTGCCCGCATATCTGCCATAAGTCACATTCTAAATGACTTCATTAAGTGTTTTTGCTATTTATGGTTTTTTTTCCACAATCAAGAGACACTAAGAGTTCAGCATTAAAATTAAAAGCGTTTTTGGATAAAAAGCTCAGAAGTGAATTGATTTTTTTTTAAAGAATCAGATACCCCAGGCTGAGGAGCACACAGGCTATAAAGAGAGAATTCTGGTGGGCACATCTGTGCTAGCCAGATAGTTCTGCCAGGGGTCTCTGAAGAAAGGGTTTCAGATCTTAGCACAGCACTTGGCATGTTGTCAAGAGAGTGGAACTGCAGGATGGTTCAGATTTTAAAAGGAATCAGATTCCTTTTCCTTCCTTTGGAGACTCACCCTTGTAAAAAACCTTTTTCTTTATCTAAAAAGTTACTGCATTGTGAACATAAAGGTGCATCCCAGAGCCACAGTCAGGATTATGGGTATTTCTCAGAGGCTTTCCTGGGAGATTGAGGTTGCTGCTGACTTAGCAGTGCCCTAGAATGGCCTTGCCTGCCCTTTTAATCAGAAGAAAGTGATTAGTATCAGTTCGGATAGTGATGACTCCAGGATAATCCACTTAGATGCTGAGAGCTGCACCAGGATCGGGAGCTCTTTGGAGAGGTGTTAAATCTGCCCCTGCAGTGTCCTGAACATAGCACTGTGTAAAACTGTACAGGTGCCCACCCGGTGCAGGCTAGGTATTTCAGGTGATATTTAAAAGTCATTTTTTATTCTTTTTAAATAATATTTTTATTAATTTGTTGAGAATTTCATACAATGTATTTTGATCATATTCACTCTGTCCCCATTATATTTCATTCTTTAAAAGTTATTTCCATTTTTTTACTCCTTTTTCCAGTGCTTTGGTGTTTTTAAGGAACCCTGTAGTACAGGTAACCCTAGATAGGGTAATATGTGGGTATGTGATGATTACATAAGAATCCGCGAGGCCTTCTGGCCTTGGCGCTCAGTGAGCTGCTAACAGCAGCTACTTCTGCCGTGTCTTCTCTGCTGTAACAAGCGTATTGACTTTCAATGTAATACTCAGCCCAAAAGTTTGTAGATTGCTTCCTGAGTTTTCGATATCTTGTTTAGAAACTTGTTTTTGTGTTTATCCTTTGATCATATAAAGATATTTGTTTCCTGATGCTCTAAATTTTTTCCCGAAGCCAGAAATTCCATTCATGTGAGATGATAAAGTGCTTTAGAAAAGAGAAAAAGAAAGAGCCTGGCCAATCTCTGGTCCATTTCTCTGTAAGTCGTCATCATTGCTTTCTCAGAGAAGTGCAGACGACGGCATGCATGATGGCCGCGTCAGCTCGAAGGGCAGCGAGCGCAGCCTGACCTCCGTCTCCACCGCCCGGTTCTAAGTGTGCTCCTGTTTCTTCTTGGCTTTTGTCTGTTCCCAGCAGCTAGAATGTTAACAGTATTGTCTGCCTTTGTATTAATCGATGCCCTACTTCTGTTCTGTCCCTACTTGGCTTGAAAGTATTTCCAGCACTCCTTCCCACAACTAATAAGCTTACTCATTAATACATAGGCCCTAAACTTGGATATTTATGATTTATTTTGGAAAGGAAATAGATAAGGACAGCCCCCATGCTGCTAGGGAGGGTGAGACTCAGACACGGGTTAGCTTGTGTGAGGCGCTCAGTTCCAGTTTCTTGTACACACTAAGCACATGTGCTCATCCATGTCTGGTCCATGTTGAATGAATGGTGTGTGGTGTATAAAATCCCCTTCTTTCATTTGCATGTTAGATGTCCAGCTTCAGCCACCATTTATGGAAAAGGCCTTCCTTTCCCTGTTGCTCTAGGCGTGTGTGTGTGTGTGTGTGTGTGTATGTGTGTGTGTGTGTGTGTGTGTGTGTGTGTGTGTGGGAGGGAGAGAGAGGAGAAAGAAAGAGAGAGAGAGAGAGAGAGAGAGAAGGGGGGGCAGGGATGGGTTCCTTATTCTTTCCCATTGGTCTGAGTATTTTAGGCCATTTGTATACCTTTCTGCTTGAAGTAGTGAATTGTTTTCAAACCAGGAAGCATGATTTTCCAGGATTATTCAGGCTGTTCAGTCTCTTGACATTCCATATGAGTTTAAAGATGACTTTTTATATTTCTATAAAAACATCATTGAGATATTGGTAGGAATTATCTTGAATTTGGAATATTCAAATCCTAACAATATTGTTTCGTAATTATCATATGTATCATACTTTAAATATTTGAAAATGAGCTGATTTTATTTCCATTTATATCTATTTGTTAGTGAGCACTTCACTATGTGTTAGGTACTAATTTGAGCTTTAGCATTCAAAAACGATCAAAGCATATAGTCCATTCTCCGAGGCTCACCAATTAGTAGAAAAGTGAGTAAATGAGCCATCCGCTCCCCCTCCCCGTGAGCACTGTTTCAGGCGTCGTCAAGCTCATATGAGAGTACAGAGCATGGCAGTTCTTTGGAGAAGTCAGAGAGGGAGGCGGCCGCTTGCTGCTCTTGTTAACTCGGCCCCTTTAAACCTCCTCTCTGTGAGTCATTCTCCACGGCCAGCTGAGGACTGCTCTAACGTGTCCAAAGGACGCCATTGTGCAGGCCCTGATGGCTCTGACACTAAATGGCGAGTCAAGACATGCATGTTATGAAAAGTTAAATGGCAATTCAAGGAGAGAATAGAAAGAGACCACAAGATACTTTTGAGTAGTGACCGAGTCCAGTAACGATCGCTGAAGGACAAGTCCACTGTGGTCTGGAGTGAGGTGTTCCTCACAAGTCTGTCTCTGCCTGTTCTTCCCCACCTCCCACCTCTAGTGAGTAATTTTTCTGTTATCTGGTTTTGTTTGGTTGATTGGTTTTGTTTGGTTGATTAGTTTTGTTTGTTAGTTTGTTTTGGTTTTGGTTTGTTTGATTTGGTTTGATGTGGTTTGGTTTTTCAAGACAGGGTTTCTCTGTGTACCCCTGACTGTCCTGGAGCTCACTCTGTAGATCAGGCTGACTTCCAACTCAGCGATCTGCCTGCCTCTGCCTCCCAAGTGTTGGGATTAAAGACGTGCACCACTACACTTGGCATTTTTCTCTTATCTTGAAGATTTACAGTTTACTTTCTTGCCTGCCTATCCCTAAACATCAGTTCATCATTTCAACCTCCTTCTCCCTCATGTCCTATAAGTCTCAACATACCCAGCTCCAGATCAGACAGACGACCTCCACAGCCCTGTGGGAACTTACCTAACTGACAGACAGTTTCATCTCCACTGCACACATAGTAGGGCTGTTTCAAATTTCTCATAGCTCCAGTCAGTCATAAGGCTCAAGAACTCTTCGTTTGGTTATGATGCATGCACTTAGGACCTGCAGTCCCATCTGAGGAAATGGTGTCACCTGATCAGTCCCCGCTTTCTTCCTCTGTACATGAGCCTACCAAACCTTAACAACCTGCATGAGGCCTCACATAGCCCTGTCAGCTAATACCATGCTTTTACTTAGCAAGATGGCTTGGCAACATGGGGGAGGCGGGTAAGATTGTGGCAGTCCTAAAAGCTTTCAAACTGTTTCTTGGCATAGCCAGAGAAGCCATGAATTGTCTCAACCCTTACTACAAGACTTCAGGGGAAAATACTGTGCTAAGTGTCCCACAGACTCTGTATAATGAATCAGGCAGTATATTCCCTTCATGGCAGTGTGCCAATTACATCAATTTCTTCTGAATGAGAACTGTCTCTCATTGTGTGAGAGTGGATGAATCCATGGAATTAGATCTGAGGCAGTGGCCTCCCTCTTCAGGGAGCATTCTGCTTTGACAATATCCTTCTTCCTATTGTTAAGGAAAACATTTTCATGGCACTGATCCACTCTTTCTCCTGCCTCTAAAAGCAAACCAGATGGGTCTATATTCAAAATAGTCTGCCCTTCTTCTTTCCTAGACACAGTGTGCTTATTGGGGCCTTTGCATTTGCGCCATCTGGAAATGCTGGAATGCTTTTTACCCAGGTATTTGAGGGGTTGGCTCCTTCTCACCATTTAGAACTTAGTTCAGATGTAACTTGCTCAGTTAGGCCTTTAGCAGCCTCCTAATTCAGACTAGTGTACACACACACATACACACACACACACACACACACACACCCTTTCCCTGTTCTATCATCTGCTTCGTCTTTTCATGGCAGTTTTCACTAACTAAAATAATACTGTTCCTTTATTTTCTTGCATGTTTATTATTTCCCTCCTGAAGTAATAAGCTTAAAAAAAAACCAAGATGAGGCAGAGCATGGCTCAGCAGCAAGAGCGCGTTCTGCCTTTGCAGGGGACCTGAGCTCAGGTCCCAGCGCCAATGTCAGGCAGCTCACAGCTGTGACTACGTCAGCTCCAAGGGATCCGAGGCTCTCTTCTGGCCTCCGAGTACACATGCACACATGTGCACACCCACATATAGACACAGACGTACACAAATAAAAGTATTTCCTTTTAAAGAGAAATAAAAGAGCTTACCTGCCTTATCCTCTACTGTATCCCTGACACCTAGGCAAGTACACATGTGTGCATATGAACATGCATACATGTTCATGTATACATATACACACACACATACATAGTAGTAGGTACAGTAAAAAGTAATTGAATGGAAGGGTAGATGGGTAGATGGTGATCTTGCCAGCCATTTGGCAGTAATTGGAAACTCAGGCAGGAACTTCTCAAGCCCTCACCCTTAGCAGCAGCAATAACTGTTGCGGTCTGCATCTGTTCTTGTTTCCTGCCCTTCTCGCCATTGAAGTGGCTCTTCCTGTCCAGGGCTCTTCTACACCTTTTGCTTTTGCCTCCTAAGACCTCCTTCTGGATCTTCCGTCTCCTTGAGGGTAATGTGGAAGTCTTCAGAATGTGGACATGCTAAGAGCTGTCTCATTTGTAGGAGGAAAACAAATCCTTGTCAAAACTTTTTTCCCTGGGCTGGTAGATGACTCAGTGGCCAAGAGGCTTCCTGCTCTCCCAGGGCATCTAGCTCACAGCCATCAGTAGCTGTGGCTCCGGTGATTCCAGTGCCCTCTTCTGGCCTCTGGGGGTACCTACAGTCACACATGCATATCCCTGTGCACTCACAAGCGCGCGCGCGCGCGCACACACACACACACACACACACACATGTGTGTGTGCACATACATACACACTAATAAGATGTAGTAGTGTTTTAAGCTTTATCCCTCAGAACTGTTAAATTGTTTCTGTCCCTTTACAGTGGTGTTTTGAGTGTTTCCTGTGCAGGTTTTGTCATCTCTAAGCCTAGTAGGAAAACCCTTTTTTAAAAAAAATGCATTCTTTTCTCATACATCACATCCTGACTGCAGTTCCCCTCCATCCACTCCAGCCAGTCCCTCCCCCACCTCCCCTCTCCCCCAGATCAACTCCTCCTCTGTTTCCCTTTAAAAAAAAAGAGCAGCTCTCCCAGGGATATCCACCGAACACGGCCTAACAAGATACAGTGAGACTGGACACACACCCTCATGTCATGGCTGGACGTGGCAACCCAGTAGGAGGAAAAGGGTCCCAAGCGCACGCAAAAGAGTCAGAGACATCCTCACTCCCATTGTTGGGAGCCCCAGAGGAAGTAGGAAAACCTTTTTGAACACACCCTCAAGTATGTTTACTTACATGTAATTATGTTCATATACAGCTGTTTTATGTATAATGAATCATGGATTATATATAGAAATAAACAGTAAAGGGGATAATAAATTAATTTTTGAAAATAAATTTTAAAATTAACATACCACAAGCATATTGTATTCACAGTTTATAGCCTTTTCTGTATATTTTACACATTTGGCATTCAGATGTGTTGCTGCTTGTGATGGCTTTATCATTAGCTCATTTCTCAGGATATATTGTATGTATCAGGCAAACTGATCAGTCACACAATGTATGTAAGCTCATGTTTTGTATAATTCCCACCTTTAAATTTTTAACTTTCATATTTACATTTTATTTATTAGGTAAGTTCTCACAACATAATATAATATAATATAATATAATATAATATAATATAATATAATATAATATAATATAATATAATATAATATAATATAATATAACCTGGCTATCCTCCAGCTGACAACCTTGCCTCAGCCTCCTCAACGCTGAGGTTACAGGAGTCTGATATCATGACTGTTTAATTTACAACTAAAAGTAAAAATAATGTGTGTATTAGCTGGGTCTGTGTGCTAAGGTGCTCATGTGGAGGTCGTGCTTTTTACACCAGAGATCAACCTCAGGTTGTCAGGGTTATACAGCAAACACCTGTACCCCTAAGCCAGCTCTCTGGCCCAATTTTCAAATTTTTAAACAAATTTCTGGTGGTGCCTTCTGGTAATTGCAGCACTCAGGAGACAGAGGCGTGAGTTCAAGGTCACTGTCAGCTGCTCAATGAGCTTAAGGCCACGCTGGTGTGTGGGAGACTCACTCTCAAAGTTTACATTGTGAATTCAAGGCCATTGTAGGTCACATGAGATCCAGTCTCAAAACAGAAGCTTGATTCCATGCTGTAGCCAGTTGGGTTGCCCTGGCTTTCCTTGCAGTACAGCAGACAAAGAATTCTGCCATTTTCTTGTCAGAAAGAAAGTAAAATGTGCTACTATTGTAAGTAACGTCTTCAGTTCAGGTTTCCTTCCTAGGAGTCACTTAAAGTGGTTTGCCTGTTTTGTAAGAATTGGCTCAACTTAAAACTTACGAATCAAGGCTGAAGATTTTGTGCAGAGATAGCGTGTTTAACAGATGTGAGGCCCCAGAGAGCAGCCCTCTCCCCCACAAAAGCATAAAGCAGTCTGTAACCTGCCTAAGCATATGCCAGCTTCATTATGACCAATTCAGATTGCAAGTGAGTGACCAAGGAAAAGGGGGTCACAGCTGCCCTTCCCATGGCCCAGAAGTTTTACTCTTTCCACTCTTCCCTGGTGTTTGTGAGTGGGAGTATCACATATGACTCAGGTGTGGGTGCCAGTGTTAGTGCATTGGTTAAATAGCAAAGTGAAACTTCTTTTCAACTTTTCAAGCAGAACTAGACAAATGTGTGTTGTCTTTCTGCACCCCAGTGGATCATTTTATGTACCTCTCTGCAGTTGATGTACCCTACCTCACTTGATAGAACATGGCTTTGAACGTAATGTCTCTGTGGCTTACCCTATTCATTTTGATCACACAAATCAGTTAACATGCAGTAGTCAGAACTGCGCCCTGCTACTTTGCCTAGACAACTCTAGTTTATGGCATCAGCAAACCATGTCACCATGAAGAGAAGCAGGAAGCCAGACAGTCTGGGTGCTGGCATCTTCCTCCCCTTGGGTCCTTGCCCTTCCTCCCTCCTTGCCCCACCACAGCAAGGCCCGAATAGTGAAAGTTACAGAGTCAGAACAAGCTGGAGAGATAAGGCAGTGCCTGATTTCATTAGGAATTATGAAGCTTCGGTAATCAAATTACTGTGGTGTTTCCATGAAAATAGACATAGTGACCAGCGAAGCAGAATAGAGAACTTGGAAGTAAACCTATATGCTACAGATGTGTAGTCAACTGTACTGACGGGTGTAAAGAATACATGTTATTCAAGAAATGGTGTTAGGAAAACTGGGTCTCTGTGTTAAAATAATGAAATTACATTATGACCTCACATTGTACACACACCACAAGAACTAAAAGAGTATTGAAGCATTAACTATACAGTCTAAACAGTAAAAGTTAGAATACGTAGGTAGACAAGCTTGTAGAGCTTGCTTTGAGTAGGTGGGGTTCATCAGCTGAAAACCTGCACTGCATGGAATACGGCCCAAGGGAAAGCTGTTACAGGCTTCCCCTGCTGCCCGCTTGGTAAGGAGAAGCATCTGAAGTGTATATAGGGAACTTTTTGATTTGTTTTGCTGTTGATACAGTGTCTTGCTTTGTAGCTCAGGCTAGTTTTGAACTCACTATGTAGCCTAAACTAGTCTTCGGTTGATAATCCCATGCGTGTGCTACCGTACCCAGCACAGGACTCTTAATAGCCGGTGGGGGGGGGGGGATAAGAGAAGAGAGAGAATGGGGAGGGAAGGAAGGAGGAAGGCAAGAAGGACGGATGAAGGATCTGAATAGACGTTTCTCCAAAGAAGACATGCATACAAAAGCATGTTTAGCATCACTAATCTTCTGAAAAAATGCAAATCAAAACCTTAAGATTCCCCTCACATCTGTTATAGTGGCTGCTTAAAGAACACCACAAAGCTAGGGTGTTGGAGAGCATGTGGAAAAGGAGAATCTTCATACCCTGGCAGCAATGTAAATTAATATAGCCATTGTGGGAAACAGAATGAAGTTTCTTCTAAAAAATTGAGAATAGGAGTGCCATTTACTCCAGCAATCACACTGATGGACATATATCCAAAAGAAATAAAAATCATTGTAGCACAAATCTTAAAGAGTCTTTATTAATAAAATCAAACCTGAAGCCAGGTATTGGGGTGAACACTGGAAAAGAGACAGAACAAGCCACAGCTAACCTCACCTGGCCAACTTCTCGGCTGATCTTGTTTCCTCAGACTGGAAGCGTCTGTGTCCTCATATCCGAATGGCTCTCAGCTGAACTGTGCTGCTCAAAACCTAAAAGCATAACCAGCCAAATGCTTCTAGTTTTTGGTCCTCACGCCTTATATACCTTT
>CABHPR010139710.1:33170-57290 GCA_902168415.1 Peromyscus melanophrys
CCGTTTCCAATGTGGCCTTGAACTCACAGAGATCCAGAGGGATTTCTACCTCTGGAGTGCTAGGATTAAAGGTGTGAGTGCCACCATTTTCTAGCCTTTGTATCTAGTGGCTGTTCTGTCTCTGACCCCAGATAAGTTTATTAGGGTGTACAATATTTTGGGGAACACAATACCAGCACAAATCATTGTCCTAAAGAGATACCTGCACACTCACATTCATCACATCACTATTCACAATGTTAGGGACATGAAGACCTGAATGCCTCTGAACAGATAAATGGATAAAGAAAATATGGGAGGAGGAAGGGAGAGAGGGAAAGGGAGAGCAGCGAAGGGGTTATGGAGACAGCCTAAATGCTTGTCAACAGATAAATGGATAAAGAAAATATAGGGGAAGGGAAGGATAGAGATAGATGGAGGAGGTGGGATAGGGAGACAACCTGAATGTCCAGCAGCAGATAAGTGGATAAAATGTGGGAAGTGTGTGCACGTAATACGCTATCATTCGACCTTTGAAAAGAAGGAAGCCCTGCCGTTTGCAAGAACGTATGTAGGTATAGAAGACACTGTAATACTACGTTAAATGAACCAGATGCAAAAGGACAAAAACGCAGGGCCAGGAAGAATGATAGTTGTGACCAGGGACTGGGGGAGGGTGTGGGAGTGGTGTCGGTCAAAAACCAGAGGTTGTACTTGTGACTTCTAGTGTTGCTGTCCAGCAGGGTCTGTTGTTAACAGGACTGTAGCATATATTTAACATTTGGTAGAAAGGGTAGATCTTAAGGTTAAGTGCTTTTACCACAAAAGAAACAAAAATTAACCCTTTTTTTTTTTAAAATAATAAAGAGAACAGAGGAATCTTTCGAGATTTGTTTTGGCTGGCTTTCTTTCCAAGCTTGAAAATATGCATGTAAACGTCAAATATAATATAAAGAAATTATATTTGATCATAAGATTTGTTACTGATGAGTGCGAGCTGTTAGCATGCTCCTCGCTGTCATTTGGCATTCTGTTGAGTTCAGCCATTGATGGAAGACTAGATTTTGGGTTGTCTTCCCCTTCTCACAGCTAGTAAGCGGTCAGTCAAGGCACCAAGGAACTGTAAGTAACCCTTACTTTTGAATCTGCATATCAGGAGGGGGCTGGGAGCATGAGCTGGAGGATGTCATGGCACAGTGATTAATGGTCTCTAGGAACTGAAAAGGAGAGTAATATACACAGCCTTTCTACCCCCTGGAGGAGGAATGCAAACACCATTGTGTAAATGTGTGCCTCGTCACTGACTTCCTGGTAGCTGGGGATCTCATGCACTCTACTCCCACAAATAAAACTGTCAGAGAGGTGACAGGGCTCAAAGGCTGACCCTCCTCACTTAAAAAGAATAGCTCAGACACAGCGAGCCAGAAAATTAATTTTGTAGCTGTTTGAGAACTGAGTTGTTTAATAAGAAATGAGAAAATGGGAACTTTTCTTGAAAAGCCCTAAACATCAAATATTTGCTGATTCCAGCTCTACATTTGGCTTCTTAAATATGCTGAATTCCTGGAAACTCCTCCTTTAGTGAATCTGAAGGAGAGGCATCCCTTTGTAATGGAGTGACCATCTCAAACTCTTTCGGCTGGTCTGTGATGGATTTAGAGAGTCACACTGCTGATAGATTCCAGAGCTGGCTGGCTTGTGTTGGGGGGTGCTAGCATTTCAGAATGGCTTGTACCGTTTTAGAAAGTGATTCTTCAGTAAAGTTCTTCTCTTTTCTCTCCAGTGACTGTGGTTTTTAATAACAGTTTCCAAATGCTTAAGTGACAAGCAAGCCATTTTAAACTATAAATAAGGAACTATGGATGTTTGAAAAAAATCTGAAGTTTGTGTGAAAAGCAGTGTGCTCTAACTGCCTTTGAGTGTTCACAAAGGACAGAGCAGAGATTGTGACAGGAACAGCTTCAGTGAGGACAGCAGGAACTTACACTTTACCAGAAACCATTTAGTCATAAAAATTGTCCAGTTATTTTTTACCTACAATTTATATTTTTTTATTTCCACTCATTTTCTGCGTTATCTGATTTGTAATGGATTTTTTTTACTAATTTTTATTTTTCTGTAATATAAAAAGAATGAAATGTTGATTCATGGAGAAATAAAGCCATACTTCAAAGTGAAAGAAAGAAATACGTCTGTATCGTTCTTATTTGTTTTGTCTTATTTTTTAGTGTCACTATAAATGACAGTTTAAATTGCTGGGATCTAAATTAAGACAACACCAGCTGGATTAAGCCCTGGCTGTGGTTCGACTTGTAAACTGTATTTGCAAGAGTTTATTTTTAGTCAGGATGTGGTTATTTTTAGACTCCCTTCTGTGTCACTGGGAAATGCAATGCCTGTCTTTCCATTGTTTATCAGGAAGTCCTGGGGTACAGGCTGTTAAGATCCAGCTCCATGCGAACACTGCCTCTCCTGGTAGACAGAAATACAAAAGAGTACAGGGAGGAAAGTATGCACACTGAAAACACGCCTGATTCTGAATTTCTACACACATTTGAGCCTCATATGTACTGAGCAACAGAACAGGTTTTTAGGGAATGCCAAAAATACAAGGTTTGGGTTCCCCCTGCTGGTGTGCATCCCAGGTTTGGGAATAATCTTTGAAAAGCAGAACAGCCTTGGCTAGAGACTAGAAACAGGCAGTGTTGGCCTCTTCAAGAGACCCGATGATGAGAGAGGGGAAAGAAAGAGTACCATTTCTTTCTCCCTGAAAATGTCATATAAAATAGGATAACTTAAAAATCGTATTTTGTACACTAGAAGAAACAAATCCTAATCCTCTAGTGTTTATTTGGATGGTGTTCCCCTGATAAGCTGCTCCCACACATTGCTTCTCAAGTGTGTTACATTGTAATCTAAGGGGTGATAAACAGCAGTGGAGCCACAGAAGGAGTCCAAGCCCCTGAAGAGAATTCAGAGCCAGCGTTATAGAGAATTAAAGAGCTGGCATTCCAGCTGCTAATTCCCATCTTAGCATTCCAGAGAGTGACGTGACATCCTGTGATTGTGTCTGTCCATTTAACATCGCTTCTTTTTAATCTGTCACATGTATGCTTGAGACGGGTCTTTATTTTCCCTTAGTAAATGCCAAGTAATATTAATGGCCCATTTTGAAAAAGAAAAATTTTAATTGACTCCTAAAAGTCACCTCCAAACTTTGTATTATGTTTGCATTTTAAAAGCCTATTCAATCAAACTAAAATATTGTATTTTCAAATTGCCTTTCAGCAATGCCGTCAACCTTTTAAGCAATGTTCCAGTCTCTTGTTTGGATGTTCTCATTTGTCCATTAACCCATGAAGAAACAGCTCAAGAGGCGACGACTCTAGATGAACTGCCCAGTGATAAAACCACCGAGAAAGACACCGCTCTGAAAAACAATACCCTGGTATACAATGGCATGAACATGGAGGCCATTTATGTTTTACTCACTTTTATGGAGAAGAGAATTGACAAGGTAAGGCTGCTGGAGCGGAGTCCTGGAAGGCACATCTAAAGACCAGTGCGCCCTGCACAGAGACAGGCCACGCAGCACGAGCTCACGACTAGCTTGTTCTTTGTACTTGGCATGGCCTGTAGTTGTACTTTTAAAAGCATTTTACCATAATAATGATCACTTGGTAGAAATAAAGTGAGTTTTTTTATGTTGAAAATTGTATTTTTACACCAAATTTATAAGTAGTGTCTGAAAGCAAAGGAAAAATGAATAACTGCCCTGCATAGCTACTTTGTAAATGTTAGAAGTACTAACTTACTCCAAAATGACTTCTTCAGAAGTGTTTCGTTCTCAGTTTTCTCTTGTCTGTCACTCAATTTCTCTAGTAAATGTGCTGAAAGGCAGCAGTGTGGCTTAGATGGGTCCCAGAATCCTTTGCTTCATTGAAGTGCATTAGCTAAACTAGTGTAAATTTTAGAAAGTGTAGGAAAAACAGACAAAACTAGATAGTGAAATGGAGACAACTTACAGAAATACTATTTAAAGTAACTTTACAAATTGTTTGTAAGCTTTGGTATCGTAAGATGTATCCTCCTCCTCTCCCCCTCTCCCCCTCAAAAAAAAATGTCTTCATATTCTCAGGTTATAGAGGAGAGGCGTACCTTTAGGAACTGGACTAATACAGCATGCATGGTTTTCTTTATAGGGAAGCAGCTATAGAGAGGGTCTAACTCCAGTTCTCAGCTTATTAACAGAGTGTTCTCGAGCCCATCGGAATATCCGAAAATTTCTCAAAGATCAGGTAATTGCTTACATCTTAAATTTAAAACTTTGTATATATGTTGTTAACATAGAACTAATGAATTCTAATCAGAAACCTTCCAGCCAGGAATAAGTGATCTTGTGAACATTGTTTAGTCATTCATCATTTATCCAGCCAAGAATAAAGGATCTTGTGTACATGGTTGCTCACTCATCATGTATCCAGCACATGTTCACTGAGGTCTGTTATGTGCTGCTGTTAAACAGTTCTGAGTATTCAGTACCGTGAGTTCTTTACTCTTACAGGCTTTACCTTATGGGAGATAATTTAAAAAATAACTGTGATAGAAGGCACGATAAGTGTTCTAAAGAAGGGAAAGGTGAATTGAGATATGAGAATGCCTCTTGAAGAAGTGACAGCGAGCAGCAAGTCAGAGAAATAAGAAGTGTGTCTTGAGAAGAATCTGTCAGAAAGAAAATGTTTAGAGTTCTCAGATGAGAAACCTTGGTGTGCTTCAGACACACACGACAGCCGGTGTGCCTGGACAGAAGGCAGAAGGGAGGGGCAGTCAGCGCGGTCCAGAGTGCACAGGGCGAAGACAAGGTTGTCTAGCACTTTGGATTCTCTCTAAATAAGATGAGAAGACACTGGAGTCTTTTCCGAGGGTTTGTAGGACCTTGTCTGTGTGAAACATTCTTCAAATGCTGTGTGTACGAGAGTATAGTGGAGCGTGAGTGGATGCCGCCCTGCGGTATAGTTAGACCAGTCCTAGAAACAGCTGGCAAAGGCTTAGAAAGTACAGTAGTGGCCTGAGTTCATCCTTTGGGCTGTGTCTTGAAAGTGCAGCTCACTTGATGTACTGATGGATTGGGATATAACCTGAGAAGACATAATAAGCTTTGAACTTTTCCATTCTATCTTAAACTCAAGACTTCGGGACTCCTTAAAATTTCAGTGTCAGACACCTTCTTTTAGTGCCCCTTAGTTAGTCCAGGCTTGTCTCCTCCCATGAGGAACATGCCACTTTTTTCACTCTTCGGTGCCCTTACTTCTCTTGTTGCCTAGACAAGCTCATATGCGGTTCAGAACTGTAGTCCCTGTGTCCAGACAGCTGTGCTGCACTAATCCTAGGTCTGCCCATTTTGAAAAGAACAACCAAATGGTTGAATAAGCCTTCTACCCACTGTGGCCTGCTACTGGACACTTGAACTGACTAGTCTCCTTAAATTTAAAGCTACCAACCCCCAAGTGGCTTCCCAGGATGTTCCAATATATTTTACAACTCCTTTTCCTTCAAAAGAAGACAGAGTTCCCTGTAGCTCACACTGTCCCCTAACTCACTGTATAGCTAGGGATGACCTCAAGCATCTGATCCTCATGCCTCCACCTCCAGAGTGCTAGGATGATATCTGTGTACCACCACACAGACGTATGCAGCAAGACTTGGTGCACACTAGGCACACCCTCTGTTAGCAGAGGCACATACATGCCTGCCCTCTGGGGGCATTTGGTGTGAGTTCCCACTTCCTTGAAACACCTGCCCTCTGGGAGCATTTGGTGTGAGTTCCCAATTCCTTGAAACACCTGCCCTCTGGGAGCATTTGGTGTAAGTTCCCACTTCTTGAAACACTTACTTCATTTGGATCTTGGGACACAGTAGAGACCTTTGCTGGTCATCTTCCAAATCCCAAATGTTTGTGTGCCTAAGACAAGTGCACCCATGTCTACCTCTCTCCTCCCCTGTTGATCACAGCCCAGTGTGCTGGTTCTGAACCCATCTATATGCGGTTGACTCCCAGGTATGTATGCTGAAACACAAACCTAGCAGTCCTCAGAGCCCTAGACAGTCAGGATGCACTGCTCATTTTGACTGCTGGATGTGTAGTGGTTTCCTTTAGTGTAGCCCAAATTAATACGGTCATCCCCCTCCTCCTCTCCTGGTGCTCCCTCTTCTCTCCCATGCCTTTACTAGCAGCACCTTTACTTCACGGCTGTTTATAAATTACTCAGTGTCATTTGGACACATGGTGAAAATTAAGTAGATCCCTTACTGTGTGTCAAGCACAAGAGTAGTGCTGAGAGAGGACATGAGGAAGAGGGGCTCGGTCACTTCTAAACAGACACCGTAAAAGCATGACCACTGCTTCAGCCAGAGAGCCTAATCAGCTCCACTTATTTATGAGTTTGATTGCTTTAAAGCATTCTACCTTGACTAGAAGAACTTGGTGAAGAATAATAAATGAAAGTATTTTATGGGGCTGGAAAGATGGCTCAGGCTAAGAGCACTGCTTGCTCTTCCAGAGGACCCAGGTTCGATTCTCAGCACCCACATTGTAGCTCACATATGTTTGTAACTCCATTTCTAGGGGGTCCAGTGCCCTCTTCTGCCCCCATAGGCATTGCATGCACATCTTGCACAGACATGCCTGCAGGTAAAATACCCATACACATAAAAATAAGCATTTTTTCTTTTTCTTAAAAGAAAATACTTCATTTTTCATGCTTTTTACTCGTTAGTATAAAAGCAAGGTCAAGGTTCCAGTAAACTGGCTGTACTTACTTTTTCTAATATGGACACCTAAAGAAACCTATTTGTTAGCCACATACTGTACAGATGCACAAGAGTATAAAACCCCCTCTCTCCTTGGGAAGCACCTCAGTGTAGATGAAGGGTTGAGATAGGACAGGTAAAAAGGTAACTAAAGCTATAAGGTGTGTTAGTCTGTGGAGAATACTGCAGGGGAGGGGGTGTGTCTCATCATTCTGGAGGTCCAAGATTGAGAGATGACATCCAGTGACAGCCTTCTCACTGCCGTCCCCAGGGAGATGCAGGACATCTCCTGACACGTTGGTCCCACTTCTTGTTACTGGGACGAAGTCCCGGCAGAAGCAGCTGAAGGAGAAAGACTGTGTGGCTCCTGGTCCACCACAGTAAGGAAGGCTCGGCAGCACAGCATCTTCTAGTTGTGACCTAAGGAACATGAAGCCCTTCATTCCTGTCTCAGCAAACAGGGAGCAGAGAAAGGGAAAGACAGTGTTTGGCTGACTTGTTCATGTCCTCACAGTGCAAAATAGTCTTCATTCGTTCTAGCATCCCTTAACGGTACATAGTGATAGCTCCAGAGTGAGACCCCGTCTCAAAACAATAACAGGCGGCTGAGGTCATGGCCCAGTGGGTAAGAACACTTGCCACATAACCATGAGAACCCAAGTTCAGATCTTTATTGCCCACATAAAAACGTCGGGCGTGGCCATGCGTTAACCTCAAGCACTGTAGGGGACATTAACAGAGGATTGATGAGGATTACTGGCTATTAGTGTAGATCCAGGTACAATGAGAGACACCGCCTCAAGGGAATAAGGCAGAGAGTAATAAATGACACACAAAGTCCTCTGGCCTCCATGTGTATGCCTGCATACATGTGCACACACAATAGCAACAAACAATACAAAGTTTCGGAAACTCAAGGCAAATTCCTTCTATCTGTAAAATCAAATGACTTTTTACTTCCAGTATGCAGCGGTGCCACAGCCACCAGGTCTGTATTTCCATTCCAAAGAGAAGTCAGACTAGGGAATCAGCTCAAAGCCTCAGGGAGGGGGGGCAGTATGGGGAGACAGTAACGTCTGGCATCTCACGCACTCTGTAGTTTCCTATGGTTTTGCTGGCCATGGCCCAGATGACTAACACATCCATGGCCTTCTTCAGTAAGTGTGACATGTTGATGTTGCTGGTCACCCTTTGTTTCTTGGGTCCCTGCTGTAGCTCCACTTCAGCGTCTCCACTGTGCATCATCCCACCAAGCCCTCATTGCAGGAGCTCTGAGCCTGCAGCAGATTTCTGCCTGCCTTCTTTTAGGTTGTGGTTGACGCCATCATGATCTCACGAGTCATACATTCTGCATACCTGCAGAACTAGCACTGTGTAGATGGCAGGAAAATCTGCTCTGATATGAACTCTGTTTCTGCCTACTTGAGCCACTGCTACAGGCAGAGAACTTCACCAGCTGGACACAGGGAAACAAATCCTGAGATGGTCTTAGACAGTAAGCCAGTAGAAAGCACCCTGGGCTCAGTCCCTGAGACGGTGCTATCCTGAAAGGTCTCTTGGCCTGTGGTTGGGGTGGAGAGTGGCCTCAAGGCTTTATATAAAGCTCGTATTTAGCATTCTTGCCAATCCCTAGCAGTCGCTCAGTGTACCTTCCTAAGCCATTCCTTAGTCGCATTTTTTATTCCTTTCTTGGGCAAGCTGCAAGTTTTATAAATCTTTCTATTCCATTTCCTTTTACTTCCAACTCTTACTATAAATCTAACAGTAGCCATAGCACTAATATCATAACCCAAATGTTTTATCGTTTTGAAATTTCTCCAGCCAAATAAACTAGTCCAGCATTCCTAATCCCAGCCTCTGCAGTGTCTTAGGACAGGGATCCATTGTGGTCGGATTCTTTGTAACAGTGTGATAGTGATGGCTTTTTTTTCTATCTTCACATCAGATTCTCATTTCCATCTAATATTCTTTCCTAGTTTCTTCCTTTTCTGAGCCTTTACCAGAACCTTCAATTGAACTCTGTTTACAGCATTCAAACCTTCTAACATGTTCTTCCAAATTCTTCTAACTTCTGCTGGTCACCCAGTTCCAAAGCTGTCTCTCCATTTTCAGATACAGTCACAGTAAACAACCCTACTAATGGTACCAATTTTCTATGTCAGTCTGCTCGTAGTTACTATGATGAAATACCTGGGGCAGCCTAACTCTACAGAGAAAAATAGATTCCTTTAGCCCTGGAGATTAAAGAGTAAGGCTCTAGTGAGGACCGCATGACATGTTTCAGAAGCATGTGTGCAAGGAGGAAGGGCCACATTTCAAAGCAGAAAGCCAGAGTGAGCTCACCCTGGCTTGTAACATCTTGCTCTCCTGCAAGCTCGAGGCTCTCAGCAGAGTTACCTTGATGCCCTTGGGAACAGCTCCTCGGTGAACCTGAGAACCTCCCAGTTGCCTCAGCTCTTAAAGGTCAGCTCACCACCCTTGCCACCACCACACTAGGATCGTGCTTTAACACAGGAAGCCTTAAGAACGCACAGAGTACAGCACACTCTATTCAACACAGGAGACGGTGAGTGCACTCGCCTGTCCGGACCCTCCCCTGCCCCGGGTGCTTGGTTTCAGGCTTCACTGCTCAGCCTGCCCACTTTTCTGTCCTCTTGTCTGTCCCGTGGAGATCGGCCCTGACACTCCCTCCCCTTCTACAGCTGTTTATAGACTTCCAGTGCTGATCTAACTCAGAGGACATGACTTCCTCTCCCTCTTCTCCGTCTTCCTCCTAGCAGCTGCCAAAACATGCAGCTTGCCTGTCCTGTTGTTTTTCTTTGGGACTCTAATAAATGGTCCTTGGACTTCAAAGAAAGGGAAGAAAGGGAGGAGGGAGAAGAAGAAAAGAGAAGGAAACAAACTTCTAAAGAGGATGCACTGTAGATAGTGCTCAAGACAGGCAGAACTTAATGTAGAACATGGCCTTGGGGTGTGGCTCATGAGTGGAGCATGTGCTTGGCCACAGACTCAATCTCTAGCACCAAGGGAAAGTGACAGATCATTAGCATGGTGATATTGTAGTGGAAGTTATGTCTAACTAGTTACTACATGTAGTAACAACTACCTTATTAAGTCTAACTCAAGCATACCCAGAGGAAACTGGCCTGGAATGCTCTGTTTAAGCAATTACAAATGAAAGCCATGGAAAGGGCTGGCCCCCGTTGTACTAGTCTAGGGACTTATAGAAGAGATACTGTGGTACAGAGAGAAACTAGATACAACTTAGCAAAAAATTGTTGAGGGATAATGTGAGGGAAATGCACGTGCCATTTGGGAGTGACGTGCAACAACAAAGTAATCAAGAGCCGGGCGGTGGTGGGGCACACCTTTAATCCCAGCACTCAAGAGGCAGAGGCAGGTGGGTCTCTGTGAGTTCGAGGCCAGCCTGGACTACAGAGTGAGTTCCAGGAAAGGTACAAAGCCACACAGAGAAACCCTGTCTCGAAAAACCAAAACCAAAAACTAAAAAACAAAAACCAAAGTAGTCAAATCCTTAAGAAACCCAGGAAAGGAGCTAACAAATTTTTGCATGTTAATCTTTGTCTGTAGATTGTGCACACTGGATGTTAAGGTATCTACTGTAGACATCACCTATCATGTGCCTCATTCTTCTAGAAATAGGAAATAAACCCAGTAGAATTAACTCAATCAAATAAGAATGTATTGTGCAATTACCTTATCCCTTATGTTAGCCCCATCCTTCTAGAGATGTTTATAAACTTACAAGCATTTGGGTAGTTTACTTGTCTGACATTTTTTTCTCTCTGTTTTAATTTATAGCTGTATTTCCAGTCGCTGTACTTTCTGATACACTCACGTTAGAAAAAGAGATGGGAGGGGAACAGTTAGTTAAATAGATTAAATAAATGCTGGATGCATATAGTCTGAATAGGTGCACAGTAAATCATTCTCCAACTTGTAATGGGCTTCATTTCCTAGCACAAGGACTCATTCTTCATATAGAAGGCACTTGTTATGGTTTGGGTGCAGTTTTTCCTCCATGAACACATGTTAGAAATTTGATGTCCCCAGTGGCAGTGGTGGGTGATGATGTGGAACCTTTGGATGTATTGCCTCATGGAGAGTCCACAGGTCCCTGGGGCACTGCCTCAGCAGGGTTAAGGAGTTCCTACGGGGCCTTTAGCTCTCACAAAGCAAATGGAGCTGGCCTGACCCTTCCTTAAGTCACTGGCTCCTACAAACACCCTGCCTCTGTGACACTATCCCCAGTAGGTCCTCACCAGAAGTCAAGCCAGTGGGTAGGATCACCTGACCTTGGGCGTTGAATCTCCAAAACTGTAAACTAGATAAAACGGTTTTCTTTGGAAAGTTAGCATGCCTTGGGTCTTTTCTTACAGGAACAGAAAGAAAATAGAGCAATACATCATTTAATGAAAATTACTTGGAGTTATTCATTTTCCCATCTAAATCAACAAGTATTTATTGGACACTTATAATATTCCAGACACTGAGAAGAAACTAATAAAGAAAGGGGAAAACTGTCCCTATAGAACTTACTTTTTAAAAAAGATATTAGGATAAGCATTGGGCTTAAGAGAGAAATGCTGAGAAAGAAAGACACACCCTAGAGCATGGGCGCATGCTTCTTAAGAATCACAGAGTGTACAGAAAGAGGCACAGTGAACACTGGCTGTGCAGGTGGTTAGAGCATGAGAAGGACTGTAGAAGGCTGGTAGTGGGGGATGGGGAGGAAGAGTGGGTTAGTGGGGAGAGCTCAGGGGACAGCTTCTCCAAGGAACAGTTGAACAGAGACCTGCAGAAAGCATGCGTGCGTGCGTGCACGTGTGTGTTCTAGCGCAGCCAGCATAGAGAAAAATCACTGGGTGGTGAAGAAAGGGTGTCTCTTCCCCAAATGCTTGGGTCTAAACGTGTTTCAGATTTATAATGTTTTGAGTTTGGGGGCTATCTGCATAGATTACACAGTAAGATATCTTACAGTGGGACCCAACTGTAAACATGAAATTCTTTCATGTTCTGAATACACCTTATACCCGAGCTTTAAGATACTTTACGCATTTTTAGCACACCTCACTTAACCCATCACATGCAATTCATTTCCCTTGTCACATGGAACTTCTATTTATGGCATCATGTCAGTACTCAAAGGTTTCAGATTTTGGAGTTAGGAATATTCAACCTGAAATAGCCATTTTTAATATAAAATTAAACAACAAAAAAGCATAAGTACAGATTTTAAAAAATTAAATGCTGAATATGCTGCTAGACTTAAAAGAATTAAGTCAGTATTTTGGGGGCTACTGAAGAAGTATATGGAGGAGTGGGAAAGCGTAGGCATTGGTGCATATGGGAGAGATGCATATGGAATGTTGGTTCTTAAACACCATCTACTTTCTCTCCTCCCCCTTCTCTCTCCCTGTCCTGAAACTGTCCAACTGGGCTAGACTGGCTCCAGTAGGCCCCGGGATCCTCCCCCGTGCTAGCATTACAAGCCGACAGCCCACACCTAGATTTTCCCCATGGTTTCTGAGTCTTGAAGTCAGGTCCTCATGCTTACACAGAAAGCACTCCACTGGCTTCACCCCTCCTTTTGGCTTTGGAGGAAGTCTTGCTGTGTCCCTGAAACAGACTTTGTGCTCTTTGCCTCCTCCCTCAGCCTTCCATGTGCTTGTGGGTGCTGCCATTCCCAGACAGAAAGAGAAACCTGATAGGGACTTGTAAATTAATTTTGCTGGGCACCAGAAGCGCTGCAGGTGTTGAGATACCAGGTGACACAGGAAAGACATGGTTCATCCAAACAGAACCTTAGTACACACATGAGCTTATCTGAGGTCTGCTTATTGATGATGATAACGGTTTATTTCATTTTATTTGGAAGCTAACATTATTTTGTTACTCTTGTAAAATTAAGTGTAGTTTCTTCTAAGACTGAGCAGTTGCATGGTACCGTTCTCACGTACCCCAGGACCCTCAGTTGATGATGGTTGTTTTCATTTATGCCATCAGGTTTTACCGCCATTGAGGGACGTGACAAACCGACCTGAAGTTGGCTCAACTGTGAGGAATAAGCTGGTGCGCCTCATGACACACGTTGACCTTGGAGTCAAGCAGATTGCTGCTGAGTTCCTTTTTGTCCTTTGCAAAGAGAGAGGTAGGTTCAACTCTCTTTGCCTTGTTTTTTTATCTTTCGGAGGAAGTTGGAGAATTTCCTGTTGGTTGTAGCATTTGATTCCACTCTGCAGAGCTGAGTGCTTACCTGTTATTACAACGGCTGTGCTGTTCACAGGCAGTAGTAGTCGGACAGCATTGTTAGGTGCTCCCAAGTTCCTTAGGACTGCACAGACATGCTTCCCAGACACACAGCATCTACACCCAGACCTGGTAGCATCTCGGGCCTGGAAACTATCGTAAGAGGTCTGCTACTGTTCTAGTGACCAGGTGCAGTTCTCGGTCGGTTCCTCACCTTCCTCGGAGAGCTTTCTTCTTCGCTGAGCTCCGCAGTCTGTAGTCACAGGACGGTAGCTGTGTAATATACTGCACAGAAGTCCAGAAGTCTAGTAAGGTGCGGCTTCCCCTTGAGATAACAGCAGTATAGTTCTTCTTGTTTATTAATAGCTTTGTACAAAGATCACATCTAAGTAGATTTTTATTCCACTTTTTGAAGAACCCCAGTTTTATGCGATAGTTCAGTTCTCTCAAAATATTTATTCATTTATTTATTAATTTTTCAGTGCTGGGAGTTGAATTTAGGGTCTCATACATGCTAGGCAGTTGCCCTACCACTGAGCAGTCTTCCCAGCCCTCAAAATCTTAAATCTCTGTATTCTTAAATCTTATTTCTGACTTTTTAGTTCAATCACTTAAGTTCCTATAGGGATGGTACATTATTAGCAACATAATTGAAGTGTTGTTATAATGTTGATGACAGCTTTTAGAAATGGCAGGTGTCATGTGCCTGACATCCTGTGCCTAAACCCACTTAAGGACACTCTTGAGGTAATACTGCTTCAATTTCATCTTCTTGAACTATTACCTTCTTCCATGATTTGAAAGAAGATTGATTTCCATCTATCTTGTCATCAGATAGTTACCGTAGTTCTTACATGTATTGTCAAAATAGTGGCTGATTGTGTCTATTTTTCTTAGATCAAAAATGAGCTGTATGGAGGCTGGGGAGATGGATTAGAAGGTAAAATGCTTGCAAAAGAATCTGAATTGAAGGCAGGCAGGCAGACGAGCCAAGCTTGGTAGCACACACTTATAATCCCAATGGAGAAGCAGAGACAGAAGGGTCCCTCAGAGAAGGATCCCTGCAGCTTGTTGGCCCGACAGTTCAGCTTGATTTTCAGGCTTCAGGCCAGTGAGAGACCTTCCCTCAAAAGATAGTGGACAATGTTCCAAAGGAAAGACACCTGAAGGTGTCCTCTAGCTGCCACATGCTCATGCACATACATTTACACCTGTTTTTAAAAGTGTGTAAGTGTGCGTGCGTGTGTGTGTGTGTGTGTGTGTGTGTGTGTGTGTACACATTAATCTAAACCAACACACATGTTACTCATTGACTTAAAAATGGATGGCAGAGCTGGGGAGGTGTGCAGCTGAGAACCACAATTCAGATCCTCAGAACTGATGTAAAGCCAAGCACAGTAGTGCATGTCTGTAATCCTAGTGCACCCTTCGCGAGTTGGGAGGTGGAGATGAGATAGTCTTGGGAGGGTAGAGGGCCAGCCGCCTGGCTTACCCAGCTGTAAATGAGACTTCAAACCTACCTGAGGCTGCTCTTGCACTTACACTTGTGCTGTGCCACACTTGCCTACACTCGCACACACATGAAGGTATTAGTACTGCTGTTACTTTTGATTCTTACTAAGAAGATTGCTAGTTCTGTATAGATTTTTTTTTTTACAATCAACACACATTTCTTGTATACTTTTTAAAAATTCATATATGATGCCGGGCGGTGGTGGCGCACGCCTTTAATCCCAGCACTCGGGAGGCAGAGCCAGGCGGATCTCTGTGAGTTCGAGGCCAGCCTGGGCTACCAAGTGAGCTCCAGGAAAGGCGCAAAGCTACACAGAGAAACCCCGTCTCGAAAAAACAAAAAACAAAAAACAAAAAAAAATTCATATATGAGCTGGGTGGTGGTGGTGCACGTCTTTAATCCCAGTACTCTAGAGGCAGAGGCAGGCGGATCTCTGAGTTCAAGACCAGCCTGGGCTACAGAGTGAGTTCCAGGACAGCCAGAGTTACACAGAAAAACCAAAAATAAATACATAGATAAATAAATAGATAAATAAAACAGATAGATAAAAACTCTTCTATGACTGTACATCTAAGGACAGTCTCCCCTTACCACCGATGATGAGTCAGTGCATAGCGAATGTGACACATGCCTTTGCAAGTGAATTCTGTCAGTGATTGTCATTTGAGATGGTTGGCGCTGTTCCTCCTAGGGCATCTAGTACTTGGGAAGTTTATAATACAGCTGAACGCAGACCTAGGCCAGCTTAGCGTAGTAATGTTTGTGGGGTTTGGTTCTTTTTTTTTTTTTAATTGAATTTTTTTAAATTAAATTTTGAAACTTGTATTTGTGGTCATGTGATTTGATTTCGATTACTAGAAATGTGTAAATGTATTGGCATGAAACACCTTCCTTCGAGGGCTCCTGAGATGGTTCTTGAGCTTCAGCCCCTGAGTTTGATCGTGGAATTGACATGGTAGAGGCAGAGACCCAAGTATTAAGGTTGTCCTCTGACCTCCATGTATGTGCAGGCACACACACAAACTAATTAAACAAATAAGTAAATGTGATGAATATTTTTAAATTCATCCGTGCGGAAGGTGTTTTTAAGCTAGACACAGAAGTGCACAAGACTGTCAGGCTCTTCACCCTCATGTTATTTACTTATGCAAATACCTACAGAGCCAGGCTGGTCATAATGAAAGTAAGACTCGCAGTCTACATGTAAAATTGAGTCTTTCCAATAGTTTGTTGCTTGGAGAACAGGGCTGGAGGGGCAAGGGACTAAGGATTGGAGAGGAGGTACGGCTGGCTGGCTAGCTACATCTCCGTACTGCTATTAGGAAATTGTAGACTATCAAATAACTTCCTTTCTGTTATTGAAAATAGATTCTTCTCTCATACAGTACATCCTGACCATAGTTTTCCCTCCCTCCACTCCTCCCTGCTTCCCATCTCCTCCCCTCTCCCCCAGATTCACTCCCTCTCCAGCTCTCATCAGAAAAAAGCAGGCCTGAAAGAGACAGCCACCAAACACGACAAAACAAACACAGAACAAGGCAGCCCAACAGAAGAACCCCAAGAGCAGGCAAAAGAATCAGCGACACACTGGCTTCCACAGTTAGGAGTCCCACAAAAACGCCAGGCTAGCAGTCACACCATATGCACAGGACCTGGTGCAGACCCCTGCAGGTCCTGTGCTTCCTGCTTCAGTCTCTGTGAACCCTGAACCTGCTGAGTTGATTCAGGGGGCCATGTTTCCTGTGTCCTCCATCCACTGACTCCTGCAATCTTTCCGTCCCCCTTCCGTGGGATTCCCTAAGTGGCAAGGGAAGGGACTTGATGGAGACCTCTGATTGAGACTCTCTCTGCATAATGTCTGGCTGTGGGTCTCTGCACCCTCTCCCATCTGCTGCCAGAGGAAGCCTCTCTGGTAATGACTGGATAAGGCACTGATCTATGAGTATAGCAGAATATCATTAGGAGTCTTTTTTTTTTTTTTTTTTTTTTTTTTTTTTTGACCAGTCATGTTTGGTGCTACCCCAGATCTCTTAGGCCATCCAATTTCTAGTTCCTGGCCATCCAAGCAGTGTTGAACATGGGCTCCCTCTTGTGGAGTGGGCCTCAAGTTAAGTCAGACATTGGTTGGCCACTCCCACAAGTTCTGCAGCACATTGCCCCAGCACATCTTGCAGGCAGGACAGATTGTTGGTCAAAGCCTAGTTGGTATCCAGGTTTCTCTTTCTGTAGCCTGGAGAGTACCTCCCTGCACCAAAGAGACTAGAACATAGGTGTGAAGGCTCCATGTGGGCACTAGCTCAACCTCTCTGCATTCAGTGACCGTGCAGATGTTGTCCTTGGCAATGGGGCCTTGCTGCCAGTTTGTGGAGAGCGACTCTCTCTCCCCGGTAATCCCTTGGCTAACAACTCAACCACATACACCCAGTCCTGCGCCACCGGAAGCCTTTCCCAGTCACAAAAGATGGCCAGTTCAGACTTCGGATCCTCCATCACTAAGAGTCCTCACTAGGTCACTCACAGGTTCCAGGAAGTTTCCATACCACACCCCAGATGCCCCTAATTCCAGCTGTCTCTCCCCATAGTCTTGGACAGTTTTATTGGTTTCCTTTAACTGTTTTTTTCTTGGCTTTCTTTAAGGGATTTATTCATTTCCTCCAGTTGTCTGTCTTCCTGGCTTTCTTTAAGGGATTTATTAATTTCCTCTGTAAGAACCTCTATCATCCTCATATAGTTGCTTTTAAGGTCTTTTTCTTGTTCTTGGCTATGTTGGAATATAGAGGGCCTGCTGTGGTAGGACATCTGGGCTCTGGTGGGGACATACTGTTCTGGCTGTTACTGTGTTCTTATGCTGGCATCTAGGCATCTCAGCTTGGGGTGATTGCAGGTCTAGGAGCTGACTTCTGGGTTTGCCTTTGTTGGGTGGGTGCTTTGTTCCTTGGTTTCTGTTTCCTGTCTGGATTTTCCGAGTGTGTTGCCTGTTTTACTGGCTTGTCCAGCTGGTGCATTCACAGAGAGTGCCTGCTGGTCTTGGAGGTTGGGGATGGCAGGGACAGGTTAGGGGAGGGAGGTCAAGCGTCATGGTTTGTGGGCTCCACAGGAGGCATGGACACTGGGGGTGAGGAGCCATAGCTGGTTTTCTGTTACAGTGCTAGGGACGAGCCTGAGAGATTGGGTCTGGGAGAACCGAGAGCAGAGAAGGTCTGTAGCAGATCAGATAACTTTCAAACAGGCAAAGAAGCTAAAATGTCTCAACTTAGGAAAGCTGACTTGAATGTGAAGGTACTGTGATCTGTGTTCAGACCACAGAGTAGAACAGTAAGAGCAGTCAGAAGCAAGACACAGCGGGTAGAGTCAGGCATGGAAGGAACACCCAGCTGCCGTAAGTATCATCTGTGCTGGGCCAGCCCACCTCTCCAGCCAGCGGGAGCCAGTGTGCTAACTTGAGGTCATGCCACCAACTTGTGTTGAACTGTGACAAAACTAAATTGTATTATCCTCCACAGAGTCAGTGCTTTCTGGAAATAATGCTAAGCAAAAAACCCTAAATTCAGAAAAACAAACACTGCTATGTATTGTCTCTCATATGTGAAACCTAAATGAGAGAGAGAATATAAATCATAAATATAGAAGGGGGACCATGAGAAGGGAGGACAAGGGGGTATCTGGGTATGGAATCCGTGAAGGCAGGAGGGAAGGCTGTCTATCAGGGAAAGAGGAAACCAGCAAGAAGGGGGCAAATGGGATGGAGGAGATGTGTGAATAGAAACCAACTATAATGACATGTGTGGAAAATGCCATAAAGAAGCTTTCACTTTGCATGCTAACATATTAATAAGCATTTTCTAAAAATAATAATTTTCAAACAGCTTTCTTCTGGCTCCTTAAAATAGTCTACCAGCTTAACCAAAAGAAAGTGATTTGTGAAACAGCGCACTACTTGCAGTCCGTGGCAGGCACAGTGGTAGGGCTGAATTACAGCAGTGCATTCAGCCTCAAGCCCGTTCACTTCTCCTTGGGCCTCCATCCTAGTGTGGGCCGCAGGCCGCTCTCGAGCTTGTTGCTAAACTGCCCTTTGCCGTTGACATTTTCCCCCTTCCTCCCTGAGGTGGTCCTCTCAGTTCCTTGGGTTGGTTTTTGAGCTCTCCTTCTGTGTCTTTGTCCACCTGTCCATAGCCTTTCCCGCCTTGGCATCTTAGAAGACTGACTGACTGCCTTTCCCAGGATCCCCACTGTCCAGGGAGACGTCGCCTTGCCTCAGTCAGCCATTCCCTTTCCAGTTCCAGGAGGACATGCTTCCCATTGCCACCCTGCCCACTCTCTCAGCAAGTTCCTGGGTTCCCAGTTAGCTGAAGCAATGGGTGTTTTTTCATCTGTATCCTACTGTGCCTTTGAAATAGTTGACACTTGACTGCTCTCAATATGTCTGTTCTAGGGCCGTCCTGGATGTCCTTTGACAGCTGTTCTTTTCAATCTCATTTGCTAATAATTATCCCGGTTCCACATTTAAGTCCCTGTAGTCATCCTCTGAACCCCATTCTCTCTACCAGTGGCTTCTGCTTCAGGACAGACCCCTCATGTGTAGTCTACATACTGGACATCTGCCCCTGACTTTCAGGGTGAACCCCTCATGTGTAGTCTACATACTGGACATCTGCCCCTGACTTTCAGGGTGAACCCCTCATGTGTAGTCTGCATACTGGGCATCTGCCCCTGACTTTCAGGATGAACCCCTCATGTGTAGTCTACATACTGGGCATCTGCCCCTGACTTTCTCACAGCGGCCTCCATCTCCGGGCTGAAATCGGCTACACTGTCTCCAGTGCCCATGCTCCTCAACCTTCTGTGTCCTTTGCTCACTTCCTTTGTGAAGGGACCGTTCTCTAAAGTGCCCTACCTACCTTCTCTACATGTCACACCAACTACATCTTACAGGTTTTACTTCCTAAATACCGTTTTTGTTTTTCTCCCAGTCTGTTTCCACACCACTTCTTGTTAAATGACTTTAAAATCATTTTCTTAAAATATTAAAACAGTCAGATCTCCTGTTTCTAATCGGATTTTTTTTTTAAATTTATTTATTATGTATACAGTGTTCCACCTGCATATATGCCTGAAGGCCAGAAGAGGGCACCAGATCTTGTTATAGATGGTTGTGAGCCACCATGTGGGTGCTGGGAATTGAACTCAGGACCTTTGGAAGAACAGCCAGTGCTCTTAACCTCTGAGCCATCTCTCCAGCCCCTAATCGGATTTTTTTTATCTTCCAGGCAGCTATCAGAGGGCTTGTTATAAAATGAGGACACAAACTTGTCATTGTCTCCCTGTAAATTTGTAGTGATGTCTCATTACTTACCTGGTGAAATCTAAACCTTGCCCCCACCCGCTTGCCTCTGTAGTTTACTCCTGCTGATGTGCCTCCCTTCCTGTTTGTAACGCTGATGCTCTAGTGTTGCCTGGGCTGCCCTTCCCCTTGTCAGCGTGCTAAGCTTGTCCTTGAAGATCAGTGTGGACATCATCTCTGAGGAATTCTCTGGCCATTTAAGCAAAGTTAGTAGTTCTCCATTGTGCCATTTTTACTCACTTGTCTTGTTTTCAAGCTTCCCCATTTGTTATACTTTAGCTCTTTAGAGCTTGCATTCCCAACATCAGGTTTCTCTAGGTTGGAGATCTTACATCTTACAGATAGCAATTGTTCCATAAATGTTAACTAAAAGAGCAAACATTTGTGTTCCCTATGAATTCAGTCTAGTGGGCATGCTATTTTGTGCATTCCCCCACAGTGAGGAGTAACTTCCTAAAGAGGAGGTTGTGCTTGCCACAGTGGCAGCCTAGAGGAAGGACTTTGGATAAGAAGTCAGAGGATGGGAACTAGTTACAGAGAAAGACATTTCAGGATCTGAGGCATGCAGAGCCCAAGAGAGCTTTAGAAAAGAAAACAGGCTGTGAGACAATGAGCTTTCAGACCCGTGGCTGGGCTACCTCCAGGAAGGTAACACAGCCATGTTTGTGTTAAATGAAGCATGTCCTGGGCAGCTGTGTAGAAATAGAAATGGAACTGGAAAAGAATACTAGTTAGAGTTGCTGCTCACCTGGATTTCTAGAAGCCGCAGATTTGACTGGATGGAAAGAGTCCCCCTGGGAAGGGACAGTGGTCTCTAGGTGTGCTTTCCTCTCAGTAAAGGGTGGGAGCTCTGCCCTGTGGTAAGATGATAGAGCTCACATCTGGGTAGCCAGTGCAGGCACACTAGTGCCCGCTCTGGGGCTGCATTCCTCTAGCACCCTGACTTGAGCTTGCTGAGACTGCTGGATTTCAGCAGCGTCTTCATGTTAGTAACAAAAACAGTCACTGTGACAAAGAACAAGTGTCTGTGTGTGTGTGTGTGTGTGTGTGTGTGTGTGTGTGTGTGTGTGTCTTTGTAGTACCACCAGAGAATACTTCCTTCCGTAGTAAGTTGAGTTTAGTCCGTCTTTCTCTTCTCCTTGCACTGTGTCAAACAGGAACTCTAGGGTGTATTTTAACACTACAGTAAAGGTAACCGAAGGCTTCTCCAGTACTCCTCTCTGCTAGGAGTCTTTATCCATTTGTTCCCTTTCTTTGCTTCCCAGTTTTTAGTTATTTAAAAACTTAACAAAATTTCATTTAACTCAATTTATTTTGGAGGCAATAATATGTCTTAAATCATCTCTGTAACCTGTTTCTCACAGAATTGGCATATCGTTCCAGTAGAAGATCAGTAAACACTGTTTCTATTAAAACAGCAGGGCCATTGTTGTCAGCCAGCTTCCAGAGGGTGTCTGCATAGAAAGAAAGCACTTACTAGCTTTGTGTTTCCTTCTCTCTAACCTCTCCTGGTCTTCCCCAGCCTTTGGGACCTTAGACTGTTCCAGCCTTGGGCCATTTTGTGTCCCCTTGCTTATTTTATTTGTTTGAGTATTTTGCCTACATGTATGTCTGTGCACCACTGCTATGACTGGTACCTACGGAGGCCCAAAGAAGAAAATGGATCCTTTAGAACTGGAGTCACAGACAGTTAGGAGCTGCCATCTGGAACTGAACTCGTGTCCTCTGAAAGAGCAACCAGTGCTCCTAACCACTGAGCCATCTCTCTAGTCCCTTTTGTGTCGTTCTTTAGTGTATTCATTTAAACCATTTATTCATATTGTTCAATTTAGGCTTTAAAATTTTCAGTAAATGTCACTTTGCTGACACACTAAATATCCCTACTTACTCTTTAAAAAGCTTGAGGATAGGGTATAGCTCAGTGGTCATCTGTGAGGCCCATATTCATTTTCCAGCCTATACACACCAATAAAAATAAGTGTTAGCAGTGATGCTTGTGTTAAAAGCATCAGTGTTTTGAGGGCTTAGATCTGTGGTCCTTGATCATCAGTGGATTTGTATCTGACCATTAACATCCGGTCTGGCCTCTGAGAATCAAGGTATGGACACCTGTATACCCCGACATTTCTTTTGTCCCCTTGAATGCTGGCTGTGCATTTGTTAACTTACTTAATCACTGCAGCTTGAGGCACTGGCGACAAGAGACAGTAAATCAGATTTATTCAAGGGTCCAAATTACTCCCCTCATTAACTACTTAGAGTATTTGTCAGTACCACTGAGAAGGAGTGCAGCTACCGATAGGTTTAAGGTTAAAAGTGACCGGTTGAAGCTGAGTGTGGCAGCACCCTGCCTGTGATTAGTACTCGGGAGACCTAGGAAGGAGGAAGGTGAGCCCCAGGCCAGCTTGGGCTACATAGTATAAACCTCATTTACCCAGGTTTCCATGGTTACAAATGTAACCAGTTTCCTATACTCCTTGAAAGGAGGGTTCCTTTGTATGTCCCCAGAGTCGGTACTTTTTTCTATCAAAGGAGTGCTCTCCAGTGAAGTATTTCAAAATTTAACAAATTTGTGTCGTCCATGTTCTTTATAATTTCATACTCTGACCAGAATATCCCCTTTTCTTATCTGTTTTTCTATCTTTGCCCCTTTTAAGGTCCTCAAGATAATTACTATTGATTTTTTAAATTGATCCAGAGTACTGTATTTGTATTATTTCCACCCCTCCCCCTCCCACTCCTCCCATACTCCTCACCCCTCTCAAATTCATGACTTCTAATAGAATTGTATAGTTATACATGCACGTGCACACACACACACACACACACACACACACACACACACACACACACGAGCCTCCTGAGTCTGTTTAGTGTTGATATTATGTGTATGTGTTTAGGGCTGACCACTTGGGTTGGATAACCTGTTGGGGCTCCTCCGTGGAGAAAACTGATTCTTTCTTTCTCAGCCACCATTGATTGCCTGTAAATCTTCGTCTGCAGGGGAGAGAGGCTTATGAAATTTCCCCTGTCGATGTTGGCGTGTTAACTAATGGTGTCATTATCCAGGTCTTATTTAGAAGACCCTCCTGTTTAGATCTCATGGGTGCAGCACCCCTGTTGTGTCTACAAGACACTGTCTAGTAGCAGATGTCCTGGACCTCTGGCTCCCAGCAGTCTTCCGTCTTCCCACCCCACCTTCCACAGTGGCTCCTGAGTCCTGGTGTAGGTGTCCACTGTAGATGTCCTGAGGACTGCACACTCCACTGTCACTTACTCCCTGCATTCTGACCAGTTGTGGACCTCCGTAGTAGCCTCCATCTGCTGCAGAAAGAGGCGTCTTTGATGAGGGGTGAGAGCTGTATGTATCTGTGGGCACTGGGGTAAGTATTGAGGATGCAGTTAGAAATGAGATTGAATTAGGAAATGGCAGTCGTAGGTTCTGCAGTAGGATCCATGACCAGGGACAAGTTAGCTGGGTTTATGGAGTCAGGTTTGAAGTCTCTCCTATTGAGTGGGTCTTAGTCCAAGTAGACAGCCGTGGGTTAGCCTCCAGGGTGCCACTGTTGCCCCCCGAGCGTGTCCCGCCGGGTCAGTCACCGGCTTCACCACTGGGCAGGACTGTGGACAGCTCTTCTCCCTTGGCAGCTCGTGTAGCACTCTCAGATGCTGTGAGAGTCGGTCCTGCAAGTCCGTCAGCTGAGTCCTCCGAGTCCTGTGTCTGAAGTGGGTAGTGTCCAGTAGGGGGGTCTCCCCTTAAAATTCTGGCAGGCAGCCAAAGGCAGTGGCCTATATTGTTTGGGGGGTCCCTTGACCCTCCCTGAGCAACAACTCAAAGGGAGGTTCCCCATGCCGGGCACTTCCTCCTCCTTAGCACCTGTCTGTGCATCTACGAATTTCCAGCGTTGTTTTTTGAGGTGAATGGTATGAGTTGTGCTGTTTCAACAGTTGGTTTTAGCATGGTTTTATACATGGGTAAATGTGTGGGTTTATAAACATTCTACCCAAAGCCAATTTTGACAGTTTTTATTCTTTTTATTATATATATAATTTTGTGCCTTGAAATTGTGCCTGAAGAAAATGAAGTACCCTATATAAAGTTGCCAGTAATTGTTCAGTCTGTTCCTTAAAAGTTTATGTCACACACACATACATGCTCATGTGTCTCTGCAGCACAGGTTTTGACCTGTACCCAGTGCCTCAGACT
>CABHPR010139713.1:16514-43139 GCA_902168415.1 Peromyscus melanophrys
GGTAGCTTTGCGCCTTTCCTGGAACTCACTTGGTAGCCCAGGCTGGCCTCGAACTCACAGAGATCCACCTGGCTCTGCCTCCCGAGTGCTGGGATTAAAGGCGTGTGCCACCACCACCCGGCTCCCCCCCACCTGTTTTGAAGGTCGTTACTGTAGATGGTCATAGATGGCTGATGAGAGTATCAGAGATGGAAAGCTGTACTTCACATGTCTTCAGTTTAACATTTTATGATCTTTAAATTTTAGTTATCATAAAATAATGGATTTAATTATGACATTTTCCTACATATGTATCGATGTACCTTGCTTATATTTGCTCTCTATTATTTTCCTCAATCCCTCATCTCCCTATCTTGCTGGTTCTTTCCCTTCCTACATATTGTTCCTTTGCCTTCATCTCTACACACTGGCGTGTGGTGATAGTGTGTGTGCGTGTGTGTGTGTGTGTGTGTGTGTGTGTGTGTGTGTGTGTGTGTGTGTGTGGTGTTAGTGTGTGCATGTAAGCATTAGGGTGCATGTACCCATGGTTGTGAATGTGGAGGTCCAGTGTTTCTGTCATTAGTCTTTTCTTGATCCCTCTGCCCTTTATTTTACTTTTTATTTTCTTGAGACAGTCTCACGGAACTGGAAGCTCTTTGGGTGCTAGCATTTGGCCAGTTTTGCTGAATCTACTATGCTTATGATTACCCATGTTGAGTAGTTGGGGATAACTTGGACAATAAGAATCGACCGACGCCAGGCTGGCTAGCTGGCCAGTGAGCTTCCAGGTGTTTCTCGCGTCTCTGCCTCCTACCTTCTGTAGGAGTGTCAGGGTTACAGGTGTGGATCATTGCATCTGGCTCTTTCTGTGAGTTTTTGTAATTAAACTCAGGCCATTAGGCTTACATGGGCAGCACCTCTGCTCTTGGAGACACCTGCTAGGAACCTTTTTCTTATCCTTTCTAGTTTTTAACGGCTGTCTCCCTTCATTTCTGGTCACTTTCTCCTACTCCTTGATAAGTTTTGGACCCCTGGTTATTGAGTATCCTCCACCGCCAATGTAATAAGCCAATCGAGTGGAATTAATAAATTAGGTTAAATCTAAACAGAGCAAAGCATTTCCCGGGTGGCTCTCCGGGAAGGCAGGGGAGAGAATACGAGAGCGCTGGGCAGGTAGGGCGACCAGGTCTTAATGCAAGTTTAGAGCTATGGTCCCAGGACTAAAACTCTTGTGAAAAAGAGTAAGTGGGTTGAGGTGGTGCACAACTGTCATACTGGGCTGGCTAAGACAATGTCATTCGGTTCCACTATGAATGCTAGCCAGGCCTGGGTAACCTGAGACCTCCTCTGGGTAGGAAAAAAATATTTTGGGGCTGGGACTGCAGTTCAAAGGTAAAGCAGGCTTTCATCTCCAAGTGTAAAACACAGAACTTCATTTTCCACCGTGTGTGAGAAAGGGGATTAACTCTGTAATGTCTTTAGTTGGTGGAATCCAGAGGTCAGCTACCTCCAAATACAAGGAGGCAGAGATCTGTGGAATTTAGATTTAAGGCTGTGCTCAAATAAAATGGGTTAAACATTCCACCTGGAAGACTTCTTGGTTTTTGTGTATTTTGGTTTTTGTTTTGTTTTTAAAGAAGCCTTTCTGGGGTTTCTATGGTGTGGTTGAGGGAATACCAGTATGAACACCTTCCTTTGCCTAGCAGAGTTTTGGGGCCCTTCCTCCATTCTTTTGTGGGCACAGGGCCGAAGGGTTTGTACCCTTTCTTTGGGGGTCTGCTTAGAATAGAGACGAGGCTCCTGTGATGGCCATGATTCAGGAGCAGGGGTGGGAAACACATGAAGGTGAGCATGACGTAGTCTGAAAGGAACACAGCAGCCTGCCGTTGAAGGAAGGAGCACAAGCGTTTCTTCAGAGTTCGCTGTATCCTGTGAAAATAATACACCAGCAGAGCTATTTCCATCTGGTACATCCTGTGCATTAGCAGAGCTGTTGAGTTTTGGGGTCTTTTGTTTGTTTGCTATCTTTTGGGGGAACCCAAGTTCTTCCCTTTCTTCGGACTCCTCTTCCAATCTGCTGGGTTCCCTCCTGTTCTGCTCAGCATGGAGTCCTTGTTAGCATTTGAATGTGTGTAAAGAACTCTGGGCTTAGTGGCTGAGCACTTGTCTCTCAGGTGTAAGAGCCTCTATTTGGCCCCCAGAATAAATAAATAAAATTTTTATTCTATTGGAAGTTGTATCCTTTGGGTTTATTAATACTTACAAATACTAAAACATTATTTAGATATTTAATTTAAAGTGTATGAATGCTATATACTTTCTTTCTTCCTTTTTTTTTAAATTTATTCTTCCAAAATTCTGTGTTAGTGGTGCACACTTTTAATCCCAGCACTTGGGAGACAGAGGCAGGCAGATCTCCTGCATTCAAGGCCAGCCTGGGCTACAGAGTGAGTTCCAGGACAGCCAGCACTACCCACAGAAACCCTGTTTCAAAATTTAAAAAAGATATATATATATGAATATATGAAATATGTTTACATATAAATATATATTTAAATATTTAATATTAAATATATTCATATTCACATACAAACTATATATTTATACATAAATATATTTCATATATTTTTTCATGTTTTTGATCATATTTTCCTCATTGTTGTCTCTTGTCTCCTTCAATATATATGTTTCAAATATAATTTAAGGTATTAACCAAAGTTATTTGAAGACTCATGTGCTAGAACATTGACTTTTCAAGCTTGTATACATCCAAAATCACATAGAGAGCATATTAAACAAGGAATCACTTGAGGGAGGGGCTCACAAGACCTCATTCCTAACTATGGAGCTATTGACAGTTCATGGTTGATGAGAGTGAAAGTCACTTCTCTCCAGGGCCACAGACCTTGGGAGTTGATCTGTGACCTAGTGCTCTACACTTGAGCACATGCGGACAGCGCTAGTTAGAGTAGATGGGACGTTTTAAAAGAACAGGAGGAGGAGGAGGAGCTACTGATGGAGTTGGGAAGGAACATAGTTGGAGAGTTGTGGGAAGGGTCTGAGGAGGGGAAGTGGGGGATATGTATGATCAAAACGTTATATAAATGTATAAAATTCTCAAAGACTAAATAAAATTTTACAAAACAAACAATACAAAGGAACGAAATCACACATTACTGGTTTGTTGTTCGAATCTTAGATGGTCTTTTAATAAAAAACCCGGAGCCAGATATTGGGGTGAAAGCTGAAAGATCAGAGAAGCAGAGAGAGCCACAGCCAACCTCACCTCGCCAACTCCTCAGCCGATCCTGTTTCCACGAATCCTCAGACTGAAAGCCTCTGAGTCCTCACCTGAAAGGGTCTCAGCTGAACTGCGTTAGTTCCTGTTTCCTCACGCCTTATAGATTTCTCTGCCCAGCCATGTCACTTCCTGGGATTAAAGGCGTGTGTGCTTCCCAGTACTGGGATTAAAGACGTGTGCCACCACTGCCTGGCTCTGTTTCCAGTATGGCCTTGAACTCACAGAGATCCAAATGGATCTCTACCCCTCTCTTCCCCAGTGATAGGATTAAGGGTGTATGCCACCACTACCTGACCTCTATGTCTAATCTAGTGGCTGGCTCTGTCTTCTGATCGTCAGGCAAGTTTATTAGGGTACACAATATATCACCACACTGGTTTTCATCCTCAAAGTTCCTTACTGATCTGGAACTGTGACAGGGCCCTCAGATCCATGCCAAACACATAGTTTGCCTGGATTTTACAATTAATTAGGAAATACAAACTGTTAACACAAACATATTTACATTGGGCAAAATTAGCAAAGACGTCGTTTCTCCTTTTTCCTGTGGCAGTGTTACCATTTTAGGGAAAAGGTGAAGTAAAAGCCAGGGGGTGTGTGCATGTTAATTTAACTGTGAGAAAAGCTTTCAGAACTGTGTGAACTCTGTCCTGTAACACGAGTTCCTCCTCTGGCTGGTGACAGGCCATTACCTCTTCCCACCTGCAGCATGAGCTTCCTGGAGAAATTTGAATTCTCTGACGTTTATTATTTCAAGAATCTGGTGCCTAAAGAAGTCCTCATGTCTCCCTTTAGACTATCTCCTCTCCCACCGAGGCCAGAGTTTCAGCAGGTTATGAGCGGAGCACGGTTGGGAGTGGAGCTTGAGGGATTCCAGTTTTCACTATGGGACAAGCCTACATTCAGTGGACTATGCTGGAAACGGGTGTCTCCATGACCCCCCTCCTTCTCACATCCTTCATCCAGAATCACCTGCCAAATCCAGTCCACTCATTCTGCCTGACAAATCACAAGCCAGCACAGCTACTTCGCTAGCCTCTCTAATATTTCTCTAACATGGCTTCCTCCTCTCCTGTGGATCATCTAAACCCCAGCTGCAGCCATGCCACTTACCCACTGGTGTACAGAGCCCTCCGTCATTCAGATGCAAGTCCAGGGGTTGGGCACATCGCTCACTTAGAACCTGTGTTCAACATGGGCAAGGCAACAGGTTTGATCCCCAGGAAAACAAGCAAAGAAACAAAAAGTCAGAACAAACACACTGAGGAAGAATAGAAGGACAGTTTAAGGGGGTGTGCGAAAGAAAATGGGCGCCTCACTCTCCAGCCTGGTTAAGCCTCCCAGTCACTGAGTCTAGAACTCCAGCATAGGTGGCATTTGCTGTGAAGGTTGCCTGCACAGAGAGAATATTCCTTTTACACAGAGATACTTTAAAGAAGAGTGCTAATTCAACAAGGAATCATGCTTAAGGTCGAAGTGTATATGACCTTCAGCATTTTTTTAGGACTTTCACAAAAACAAATGAAAAAAGCATTTGCATTAAAAGGCATGCTCTAACTTCCTATGTAACTCATAGTTCCACCTTTTCAAATTATAATCCTAACCCAGGCACCTTAGAAATCACTCTAAAATCACATTTATCAAAAACAAAGAGGAAAAAGTGAAAAACAAATACAAGTGGTTTTGAGGATTCCTATGAGAGGTAATGTGAGAGCCACCAATATAGTCTATAAGGCTGCAGCTGAGACACTCAAGGCCACCCTCTCTGAGAAGCCCAAGCCCACACTCTTGTGTCTCATGCCCCCTCGCAGCTCCAGAATGTCTCCCTTTCTATTAACTTTCATGCTTTAATCTATGCTGACACCTCTTCCTAACAAACTCCAGCACTTGCTCTATACAACTTGGCCTGAAATACTTTTGGTGGCCAAGTCAAGAACCCTGGCTTCACCTGAGCAGAGGTCTGTGCGGGGCAACTCAGGCTGCTAGCGGCAGCAACACCGAGCTGTGTCTCTACCTCCACATCACTACCATTGACAAAACTCAACTTCTGTGTCTGCCAGTCTCTGCTCATCATTAGAGCTGCATTTCAGGACAACACAGTGTCTTCTCCCTGTCTACCATCATAAACCCAAATGCATGGAAGGCTCTGTGCTTCTAATGTACTCTTTGCTTTTCCTTGTCTCTGAAGGTGTCTTAAGGCTGTTGGGACACCTCCTCTGCCTGTCACCATCCTAGCTACAATGCTGTCTTATACCTTTTCTGGCTGAAGCTAAAAGTCATTTCATTCAAGAGCTTATCCTAGGTTCTTTACACCAGCCCTGGCTTCTCCAAATGTGCTTTCAGAACCCTTAACCTTGGTTTTGAAGGTTATATATACTGTGTGTGTGTGTGTGTGTGTGTGTGTGTGTGTGTGTGTGTGTGTGTGCTTATTGTTGACATAGAGTCTCATATAGCTCAGGCTGACCTCAACTTCACTATGTAGCTGAGGATAACATTGAACAAAGATGCCTTTCATTCTTCTACTTGGTATGTAGATCCTCCCAATTCTATATACCAAGTAGAAGAATGAAAGGCATATGCTATCATAACTGGCTTAACTTCAGTGATTTCAATATCATGCTTACTTTATGATGCATGTCTCTTTGCTTGCCTGTTTTACACATACATGTGTGTGATATATGTATGAATGTGGTGTGGTGTGTGTGTGTGTGTGTGTAGTGTATGCATATATAATAGGTGTGTGTATGTATATGGTGTGTGTGTGTGTATGTGGTGTGTGTATTTATGTAACGTGTGTATGTGTCATGTACCTGTGTAGAGGTGTGTGTGTGCGTGTGTGTACACACAAAGGCATTAGCAATTGAACACAGTACCTCATACATGCTAAACATTTGTCCTACATCTGAACTCCATACATCGTCAGCCCTTTATTTCTGTCCTACCATATCTCAGCTCCCTAAAAATATTATAGTGTGTGTTTACTACTCTATCTCTAGGATTCTTACTCAGTTATTGAAACATCATTTATGTAGGCAGCAAATACCTGTCAAACATTCATTTTCCTTGTAGTATGTTAAAGTCACAAGAAAGAACATTCTGATGCCTCCAACAATTCCACATAAAAATGTGGCAATGAGAAAATGTGAAGAGAAAGAAAATACAGTTCACTTTGAAAACTAAATGGCCAGTTTAGAGAGAGGGTACAAAGTACTTCAGGAAATGAAGGCAAGCGACCAAATGAAGCTTTGCAGCACCATATTTCCTCTTCAACATATTTATAGCTCCAGACAAGGGCATCTCCACCCCCGGGGCAAGGCCGAGAATGGTTTATTTAGCAGTGCTCTCTTTCAGAATTGGGAGTGATCACTTCAAAATGAAGCTTGGCAGATTGCCCCACGACCTTCGTTTCTATCAGGCCCAAAGCTGGTGTTTGCTATTGATCGGCATTGTGTTCAAAGCTGGTGTTTGCTATTGATCGGCATTGTGTTCAAAGCTGGTGTTTGCTATTGATCGGCATTGTGTTCAAAGCTGGTGTTTGCTATTGATCGGCATTGTGTTCAAAGCTGGTGTTTGCTATTGATCGGCATTATTTTTCATTTAGTTCCTAACTAACCACAATTAATATAGAAAAGTTTTAATTTCAGTATTTGGAAGTAGATGACAAAAAACGTCCTCAGAAAGCTAGTTTGGGAATTTCCCCACTTGAACAATGCAGAGTGGTGTTTGATTTCAAAGTTATTTAAGCATGCACAATTACATCATGTTTTAGGTCCCTATAAAGTGACTTCTGGGAATCAGCTGCTCTTAGGTCTGGAATAAAGACAGTTGTTTAGGATGTCAACCTGACACTCCTATGGGGGAAAATGATTGTGTAAGGGTGTGGGTATATGTATGCTCCAGCAAACATGTGCAGTTTATTCTGCTTCATTGGGGGCAGATCACCATTAACTTAGTGTCGCAGCTGCTCACACATTTGATTCATTTACATAAAAATAAATATATATCAGGGCTGGTATCAAATTTTTCCCAGGGACCTGCCCTGAGAAGATTTCTCCCAGAGTCCTGGGGAAGATGCTACAGCCGGCATGGGGTGATCAGAGGGAAAAGAATCTATGCGCACCGTGCTCTTTCATCCTCTGAGATTAAATTCTATCTACACAGCTTTATTTCTATTCTTATATTTAGCTCCTCTCTGCCCCTTCTCTCTTTTTTTTGAATTTATTTTATTTTATTTTACAATATAATTCAACTTTACATATCAGCCATAGATTCCCCTGTTCTCCCCCCTCCCACCCCAGCCCCCCCCCACCCCCCATTTCCATCTCCTCCAGGGCAAAGACTCCCCTGAGAATTGAGATCAACCTGGTGGACTCAGTCCAGGCAGGTCTAGTCCCCTCCTCCCAGGCTGAGCCAAGCTTCTCTGCTAAGCCCCAGGTTTCAAACAGCCAATTCATGCACTGAGCACAGGACCCGGTCCAACTGCCTGGATGCCTCCCAAACAGATCAAGCCAATCAACTGTCTCACCCATTCAGAGGGCTTGATCCAGTTGGGGGCCCCTCAGCCATTGGTTCACAGTTCATGTGTTTCCATTAGTTTGGCCACTCATCCCTGTATTCCATCCATCCCTGGTCCCAACAACTCTTGCTCACATAAACCCTCCTCCTTCTCACCAACTGGACTCCCGGAGCTCCACCCGGGTCTGCCCCTTCTCTTACTGAGTTCTCTCTCTACATGGCTTCAGTTCTGTTCTCACACTCAATTCCTCTCTGTCCCTTCTCCTCCAGTCCTCTCATAGCCCTAACTAAGCTCTTTTGCTTTTGATCTCATCTTTGTCCTCAGTTCCTCCATCTACTCTCGTTCCTTCCTTTCCTACTCACCTCACCCTACCATCTACGAAAACTCTGCCTTGTTCTTTTTTTTTTTTTTTTTTTTCGAGACAGGGTTTCCCTGTGTAGCTTTGCACCTTTCCTGGAACTCACTTGGTAGCCCAGGCTGGCCTCGAACTCACAGAGATCTGCCTGGCTCTGCCTCCCGAGTGCTGGGATTAAAGGTGTGCGCCACCACTGCCCAGCTCTTGTTCTTTCTTCTATGGCCACATGACTCTGCCTGGAGCTAGGAATTCTGTCTCAATCCTCCTTCACCTGATATGTAAAAATCCCTTTTGTTCTGAGTCAATTGTTCTGCAATGCCATTAGGCCTGAGAGAGGAAGGAAAGTCTGAGCTTCATTTGCACAAGAAACAAAGCTATGCATCTACACATTCACCTGTCTCCTAGGCTAGAAGACAGATGTTGTCTCTGTAGGGGTGTTACCTAGTTCAGATCAGCAGTGGGTCTGAGAAGCTTATTCTGTTTGCCATTATGGCCTAGGAGTATATGAGCACACAAGAAATTGATAGTAAGAAGCAGCTGATATATTAAAAGCCAAATAACATCAAATATTCCTTGATATTTGACTTCTCCTCCAGAAGGATTCCTTGATCTTTTTAGGTATAGCTTTACCATATACAGCTGAATCTCTTTCATACTCTTGTGGCCTGTAGGAGGCTGGCACAGGGTTTAGCAGATAAAGGTGCCTGCTACCAAGGCTGAAGACCTGAGTTTGAAACTCAGATCCCACATGGTGAGAAGGAGAAAATTAATTCATGCATTTTGTTTGCTCACACACACACACACACACACACACACACACACACACACACAGAGAGAGAGAGAGAGAGAGAGAGAGAGAGAGAGAGAGAGACAGAGAGAAATGTAATAAAAATGTAAATGTACATGTTAACTCAACATCTGTTGCTGCAAATAGTTTGATAATAAATAGAAAGAAATTACTGAGGAAAAAAGTACTGAGGCTCTAAATAAAATCTTTCAAGGAAGAAAAGTAAATATCTATACAAGAGCTGACTAGCTGACGGTGTAACATGTAGACACAAAGCCAACCCCCTTATGGACTAGAAAGCCCTTCTGGGAATAGGACTGTGAGGCAGCAAAGTAAGGAAGTTTATGAATGTTCGTGGGCAGCAGTCCTGAGCATAAAGGTCAACAGTAAACAAGGGCTGTAGTTCGGGAGTGGGTGAGAGAGACAAAGGCTGCAGTCAGAAGAAAGGCTTGGATGGAGTAAAGAGTGAGCCACACGTAGGAGGAAGCAGGGTCAGAAATGTGTGCAGATGCCAACTGAATCCAACTTGTATGGGGGATCCATAGAAAAGAGATGAAAATAGGAATGTATTAAAACAAGGGAGAATTTGCTGGAGCAGATGATCTGTGGTAAGAGCAGGAGGGAGAAGTGAGCTGGTGGATGAGCTGAGAAATATGTCAGAATATGAACTGTGCACTTGGAATGAAGCAGTTATAATCTTTTTGCCCATGAACACACATTCAGATGTCATAACTACAGTGTGAAGCTGGTGCTGCAGCTCAGTGGCAGGGTCTGTGCTTAGCACACAAGACACGTGCTTGACTCCATCATTGTTATAGATGACCATCAGGCAAACAATATCACTCCCACTAACACATTTGTTCATATGAAATGAATGTTATAGTGTTTATGTCACATCATTGCTCCAGATAATTAATTATATGTGCAAGATAATGCCCAGAAGAAAAAAGTGAGATTTCAGCTAATGACTGTTTGGGAAGAAACAACTGCTATACGTGAATGGGAACAGCTAATGGTACAACATACAGACACAAAGCAAGGACCCTAGACTCACAGACTCTTATCTAGACTGTCAGGGTGTCTCTCTAATGGAAGTAGTATGCATGCTACAGCCCCAAAAGATAAAGTTCACATCATAGTCAGTTGGTGTCTTCCTGTTGAAGGACAGCAATGGCCACCATCTGAGCTCTGCCTTATCCTTCTCTAGCTCTGTGTTTCCATCTTAAACATTTTTCTTGTAATTTTTTTGTCATAGTCCGTTTGGATTCTGGGAGTAAAAAGACTGATCAATAGAGACCTTAATGATGAGTGACTGAAACAGGTAAGCAACGGCGGGTCTTCCTGGACAGATCGTTGCCAATGATGTTTGTGATGTTGAGGCTGAGTACTACATAGAAGCAATTATCTTTTGGAAACCACACTACTGCATTAGGGTGGTGATAGCAGTAATAACTTGTTTGGACCACCCCACAGAACAAGAGCTGAGATGATCATCAACCAGTCCATACCTTGACCAGGAATGTTTAATTATCCATATCTCTTGCCTCAATTCTTTCTCCATTGAAATTTCTGTCAAGGGCTGGTGATGTGGCTCCATGGGTAGGGGTACTTGCCACCCAGCTTGACAAGTTCAGTCTTCCACATGGTAGAAGGAAAGAACCAAATCCTACAATTTGTTCTCTGACCTCCATATTTGTGCCATAGATTCCAGCAGTGATATACGTGAGCATCAAATAAATAAATACAATACACTTCTGTCAGTACTCTGAAGCTTATATGAGGACACTACAAATGGATATGGGATCACCATGCCCCTTTAACTGTGCATTTTCCCACTGGGCATGTTAACTCAATCTCCGTTCTGTGCCTTCCACAATACTTGTCTCTTTAATCTATGTACTTATTAAGTGGATGACTCTAGTCTTTTGGGCCTCCCAGTACTGACTTTTGCCCTAAAACTCTTGGTGTGGGGAAGCAACTTTGATAAGCTAAGCTAGGGGAAGTTGAGCCACTCACAATAATATGTCCCCAAAATGAGAGAAATTAGTGAATGGTCCCATGTATCTACAGGAATCACCTTTATTCCAAGGACATTTTCTTACCTTCACATGTTGGCCAATACTAGCTGATTTCTGCTCTATTTAGTGAGAGGGAGAAGCCAGCATTTTAATTACCAGTCTTTAGAGCAGTGGTTCTCATCCTGTGGGTCTTGGGGTTGCATATCAAATAGCTTGCATATTAGATATTTACATTACGATTCATAACAGTAGCAAAATTACAGTTATGAAGTAGCAATGAAATACGTTTATGGTTGAGGGCGCCACAATATGAGGAACTGGATTAAAGGTTCGCAGCGTTAGGGAGGTTGAGGACCACTGACTTAGAGTGTGGCCACCTGGTAAGTACTTTCTCCGCCAGTCATGTCAGACCTCGATTTTGTCCTTGTCTATGAACTCTGGGGTGATCCCACTTAATGCTGGGTTTTTTGTTGCTGTTGTTTGTTGTTGTTATTTGTTTCTTGTTCTTTGGTTCTTTGGCTCTTTGGGGTCAGTGTGGACTTAGGTGATACGGTTTTGATGAGGAAACTTGAATTCTTATTAGAACTAAGGTCAATTTCTTCTTTAATTTTTATTTATTTAATTTTATGTGTATGCATGTGTGCATGAACACACACCATGTGCATGCAGGAGCCTGTGGAAGTCAGAAGAGGGCATCAGATCCCCTATAGCTGGAGTTATAGATGAGCTGACATGTGGATGTCAGGAACCAAAACTAGGTCCTCTGCAAGAGCAGTAAGTCCTCTTAACCACTGAGCTATCTACCTCTCCAGGCCTTCTTATTTCTTTTGTGCTTCAGTTATCTCAGAAAGTGTTGGGCTTAGGTAATTTGTTTTCATGAAATTCTATGGGCCAAATGTAAAAAGAGCTGAGGTCTACATCAAGAAGTCGGGGTGTTCAGGAGGTCACTATTGAAAGTTGTATAGCCGTGGAAATTAACTGTGCTATCAGGAAGTCCTTAGGGGGAATTGTAGGTGACTCACCTAATTATAGCTATGAGCCTACGAATACGGAAAAGATGGTATATTATAGTACTACCATGGAGCCTAAATATGCACTAGATGAAAAGGAGAGGTAGCCTCTGGGTAGATTATTCGATTCTATATTATTTTACAGCTAGAATTATTTTGTCAAAATTCAGAAATGTATATGGGGGGTATCATATGCTCAATGTTTTATGAATTGTACATAATAAAGGTTGTTCTAAGGAAGGGGCTAAATTGACATAACAAAGGTCCCAGACATCAGTGCTAAAATCCCTGCTGAATGACAACAGGGATATTGAAACTGAGTAAAGACTATTGCCAATGACTTTGAACTACATTTCCTCTTTTCCCAGTAGGTCCTCCATCCCCTTTTGATATCAAAGGAGATGTTAGATCATCAAGAGAGATTATTTCTTTGACGTGTCAGTGACACGAAGCAGTCTCTCCATTTAAGGTCCATCAAGGGATCCAACATAGGATACTCACCCTAGAGGAACAGGGCGATTGCTACTGAGAAGGAATATGACAGGACAGCCTAAGTGATAGGATACTGATCCTTCACATTATCAATACTTGTGGGGTCCATGGACACATATCCAAACCAGCAAGATGAGAGCCCTTGAGTTTCTGGCAAAGATCCACCACAATGTGACCAGTGCCTTCCCATCCTTGTATCAAGAGATTTTGAGAGATGGAGAGAGAACCTGAGCCAGATTTGCAGCTATACTTCTTGTTGGTGTCATGGCCATTGCACAGTCCAGGGGCAATTCCAGCCACTCCTCCAGCTGCTGCTGAAGTTTCAAATGCTTGCCTCCTCTCACTTTTGAAGAGACCATTCAATGAACTAGTAGGGGGCAGAAGTAGTACTGGAGAAAAAACAGCACATCTCATATTTGTGCTCTTGTTCTACATGAATGACTGGATTTATTGTAATTCTTTTTTTTTTCACTCAAGGGACCTATGGACAGGAAACTTTCTCAGCTGATCACCACAGTCTATAAAATTTCTAATGACCTGGAAGATTGGGAGGTTGAACTGAGCAAGCTATCGTCTTTATTCATGGTCAACACCTAGACCCAGAACTACTGGGAAATTGATGAGGTCCTCAGGGAAAAATCATTATGCATATTACAATAGAATGGTCATTGGAAAAGTAATTGCCCCACATGCACAAACAAACAGAGGCTTGATAAGTAACCAGAGCATCAGATAGCAGGAGTAGAGGATGACTTTACTAGGGACTAAAGGTGCTCCAACCATTATTTCTTCATAGACAACCTGGGAACAACTAATGATAGGATACAAGCTAATAAGCTCTTGGTCAACACAAGCCCAAAAAGGCTAAATGAATTGTGCTTATCTCTAGGAGCATCAGGAAATCCTGGAACATGCTTTTTTTCCAGGCTTGGAGTGCAGCCTAGCCAATAAACATGTAATTTGGATCTTTCCAAAGAACACACACCAAAATGTTCAGTTTCACTTTTAGGTGTAGACTTGTACAAACTTAATGCTCACATATCCCTTCCAGAGAGGTAGCAAATGAAAATGAAAGTGACATAATTTCAAGGCCCCTTATCTCTGTATCAGTATGGATTAGGTGGGATTCTGTAGCACATCAGAACTAATAGAATATGTATGTTTTTATTCTTAAAGGGATTTTCATCCAGCTGGTTAGTCTATCAATACTAAGAAGCTGGACACTTGTGCAGTCCAGTGCTGAAAACCTGGACGTCCCCTGGAGAATGCAGTTATTGACTCCTTGTTGGAAACGTAAAGAAGTTGAATCCTAATATCAGTAGAAGATCAGAGGAGCATGAGCAGATGCCTTCACTTAGAAGAAAAGGTAGATACATTCAGGCTGCTTTTTCCCTGGATTCCTCATTTATCTGGGTTGCCCATTGAAAGGGAACTGTCCACATTGAAGGCAAATCTTTCCCTCCCAGCCCCACAGGACAGTCCTCTTTGGAAATGTTATGAACCTACAGGTATGTTTCATCAACCATGGTTGTTTCTCTCCCTCTTTTTGTGTGTGTGTATAAGATGTGCATGTGTGGAAGCATGTTAGCATGAGTGTGAGGGCTCATGTGCGTGTACAAGGTTGCCAGGAGTTTTCCTTGGATGCTCTTCCACTTGATTCTGTGAGGCCAGGTCTCTCAATCAATCTCCGAGCTCACCAATATGGCCAGTCTCACTAGTCAGCTTGCCCTGGGGATTCATTCCCATGTCACCTTCTTCTGAGACTGGAATTTTAGGCAAGCTGCTATGCTCCCTGGGAATTCATATGGATTTTATGATTCCAAACGATGGTCCTCTTGCGTGGGTGGCAAGCACTTTAATTGTGAGCCATCTTCTCAGCCCAGTACCAGATATCTCTGAATCCAGTCAAGCTGACATCCAAGACCAACTATCACCACACAGTAAGCCTCTGAAATACACCAAATTGTCGAACCAGCAATTTAGCCTGATGGAATTCTGGGAGTTGCTGAGAGTCTGTGACTATTAAAGTTTGTTTTTTTTTCTCTTTTTTTTTTATTATTAAGAAATTTTCTGTTCATTTTACATACCAACCACAGATCCCCCTCTCTGTCCTCCTCCTGCCCTCCCCAGCTTTCTCCCCCAACCCACCCCCCATTCCTAGCTCCTACAAGACAAGACTTCCCATGGGGAGTCAGCAGAGCCTGGTATATTTAGTTGAGGCAGGTTTAAGCCTCTCCCCCTGTATCAAGGCTATGCAAGGTGTCCCAACTTGGTAGTGGGCTCCAAAAAGCCTGCTCATGCACCAGGGACGGATCCTGATCCCACTGCCAGGGGTCCCTAAACAGTTCAAGCTAAACAACTGTCTTGATATTAAAGTCCTTTTAGAAGATAAATCAACCCCTACTTAACACAATACTCTTCCAAGTGTGAAGTACTCAATTAAGCCTAGCCCATGATTCTAATACTTTTGAAGCTAATTTTACCCAGTCTTTGCAGTGCCTTATCCTTATACTGTTCTGAACACATCAACAGCAGAGTGTAAATGGTTCACTGTCCTCATTCTGAAAGTGCTTTCTTTTGCATTTCCCTAGAAAGTGAGTCATCGTTATTTTTGCCTTCAAATGAACAGACTCCAAGTCAAAATCCATCTTAACACAGTTTGTAAGTATTATACAGATTCATACGTTTACATATGATCTTAGGAGACATATTGGGTAAAGATTTGAGAAGGCTGCAATTAAGTCAGGGGACCCTTCTACAATATGTAAATGGCTGATCATTAGCCCAATTTATGAGTTTTTACTAGAAAACACCATTCAGACTCTTAGTCACTTTACTGGATGTGTCTTCTTCTATAAACACAAATTTGTGAAGAATAAGTTGTTTGAGATTACAGTTACATCAAAGTCAATAAAACTCAACAAGTGACTAGAAAACTGGTTATTGCCAACACTGTGGTCTCTGGGATCTTCAAACAGTTGTGGGCTTTCTGGGAATGGCAGACTACTGCAGGGTATAGCCATTTAACGAGGAAAATAAGAATACCTCTTCATGAGACTTTACACAAGACAGCTTTTTTTTTCTAAAACAAATAAACAAATAGGTTACACATAATACTGGATTCCATCATGACATTTTCTTAGGTAGTATATTTTGATGACATTCACCCCTCATTATTCTCTGTTTTCTCAATCTCACGCATGGTGATTGCCTTCCACTTTTACAGAGATTTTGAAGGTTCAATTTGCCCAACAGAACATTGAACTGTTTTAATTTATTTTATTTTATTGTATTATTATTATTATTATTATTATTATTATTATTATTATTATTATATACTTGAGATAAGGTCTCACTACTTTGCAGCTTGGGCTTGACTGAAACTCAGTATGTAGCTCATGATGGCTGTATACATGGCCTTGATCTCATGGTCATCTTTTTGTCTCACCTGGAATTACAAGCATGTATCCCTGATTGACATTTGCTTTGGGGTTGCCTTACATTGAAAACATTTAAACTGTATATACATGAGTGACAAAGATTTATGCTGGGAGTTCTTATTCAGTTGCTGAGTGAAGTTTCTCACTTTGTAACTTATTTTTGAAATCAATTATATAAAGTGGTCAAGGGACAGCCTCCTTGTATCCAGTCAGTACCAGCTATTTTGTGATGTGCTAAAGCAAGCTAAAAATAAAAACTACCACTTGAACAACCTATTGCTGTGTACATGACACATCAAGCTTGAAATCTCTTGGAACCAAATTGAAGGTACTGACTTAATACCAGGGAGCCGGGCAAATCAGTCCATCTTGTTCAAGCACTTAATTTGACCTTTCAAAGAACTCCAGCTTTAAACCTAGCTACTTTCGGATGCCCACAGGAACTGGGCTCTTATTGTGTACAATGAATGTGTGACATCCTTGATGCCATCTTTTAGCACTAGCTGGGGCTGAAGGGTCAGCTATTTGACCATGAAGACTGAGAGCTCTTCCCGGATGAAAATGACTTCAGGCTGGCAAGATGGCTCATGGGACAAAGTTGGGGTTCCTGCTACTGAGCCTTCTGGGGACCTACATAGTAGAAGGAGAGAACTGACTTCTACAAATTTTCTTCTCTCTCTCTCTCTCTCTCTCTCTCTCTCTCTCTCTCTCTCTCTCTCTCTCTCTCACACACACACACACACACACACACACACACACACACACACACACACATTCTTTCTCTCTCTCATACACACACACACACACTAAATAATAAATGTAATAAAAATGTTAAAATCCAGCTTCATGGATCATGGTAAATTCCACATTGGACATGAAACAGTGACTGTAAAATATATCACTAATTAAAATCTCTTTCTGGTAGGTATGTTTGCTTAGAAGTTTGAATGATGGACATTTAACTTTTACAAGATAAAAACACTAACATTTAAGCTGACTCAAGATATGCCATTTAATTGCCATGCCAAAGGGACACACAGAGAGGATTCCCAGCCCTTAATCATAAGGATGTAAGCATTTATCAGGAGATATGAAAGCTCCCAGAGGCTATACTCACTCAAAAAGAGGTGGTTACTATGCACTGCCTGTGACATCAAAGCGAGTAGCTGGCTGGCTGGCAAGTGGGAAGATCTAATATCTACTAGTTTTATTGACATTATTTTAAATTGGGTTGAAGCATATCCCCTGGAATAAGAGAATTTTCAGCTTTGCTAAAGGACATTTAGCTTTGCTAATGGATATACTTGATGCCATTCAAAGTGACAATTGCCCAGCCTCTGTCCTCAAGGTAATGCAGCAGATGAATGAGACCCTATACATCCATTGGAAATTCCATGCTGCCTGGATCTTAACTAACAGGAAGATAGAAATGATGAACCATGACACTTAGCCAGAATATCTTAAGAGATTAATCTAATATGAGAAAAATAATGAGCATTCTCTTTCACATATGAGGGAAACTCAAAGATGTAGGCTATAATTAAGCCCTTATGAAATTATCAGAAAGGATTTCAGATATCTATAAAGGGGAGACTGCTCCCATACTTTGAATATAAAAACAAAATTAATCATATGTAATAATTTAATAAAGTTCTAAACTCAATGCTTAAGTTTGCTTCCTTTGTGATAAGACCATACCCTGAGGGTACTCTATGTATCTGTCAACAAGGAGAATGAATTATAATAAAGACACGGAAAAGCCAGGAGTGGTGGCTCTGGTGTTTAATTCTACCTAGTACTTGGGAGGCAGATGCAAGCAGAGCTCTGAGAGTTAGAGGCCATCTTGGTCTACATAGGGAGTTCCAGGCTACCCATGGCTACATAGTGAGACACTGTCTCAAACAGACAGACAGACAGACAGATGGACAGAGAGCCATGGAGAAATCAGAATCTGGGAGCCAAATCAATAGAAAGGCAGATAAGACCTTATGATGTACTCTGACCGCTCATGTCTTCTTGAAAGTGTCAACTGTCAGCTGTGAACTCACGAGGCATCATCAGGAAGTTACCCTCTTGACCCCTCTACCTTAGGTGGAAACTTCCATGGAAGACTCAACCAACCTTTTGAAAAAAAGAAAAAAAGGAAACCTGAGCTGGTCATGGTGGCTCATGTCTGCAATTCTAACACTTTGGAGGGAGAGGCAGGAGGATCAGGAGTTTAAGATAATCCTGTGCTACATGGGGAGTTCAAGTCTAGATTGTCCTGTGCCAGACTCTGTCATCCAAGAAAAGAAAAAAAGAAAAAAGAAAAACAGAAACACAGGCAATACCTTTTAGATAATCAAGAATTATATTGTGGTCAGGCTCTGCTTTCTATATGTTTTCCTTGTCTCAAAATCAATCAGTTTAAGCTGTTTTCAGATTGAGCTCTTAAAAGTTTTGAGGCTCATTATCTGGCTTTTGGGTATATGAAGAGTTCTTCCTCTGATAGCCATGACCAGTTCAGGAATATCCAATTAGACAATCCATCTATACAGCAAGAGTTCTTTAAATAGTCCTGGAATCTGGAAAAATAACTTTCCCCTTAACATGTTAGAGAATGCCTGATTCTTTCCTCTTACAAAGAGGACCCTGGAATGTTTCTAACAGTAGCTGAAGCAAAACAGCTTGTTTTTAACCTTGGTTTGAAAACTCCAGTGTGGATTGTGGGGGTTTGTGATAGATTTGGATAGCTAACTTTCAAAAAAGTTCAACTAGAAAAAAAATAGCAGCTCTATGCATTGAAAAAACTAAATGATACTCATGGAACTTTCTGAATGATGGATTGGACCCCACCTCCAAGAAATGTGTTGTATGAATACTATTCTAAGTGTATCCATGTGGCTTAGCTTGTAAAATAAGCCCAGTATGATAGAGGCATATTCAGTACCAAGGGGGATTGCTGTGGGCTTATGGAAGCTGTGAGTGGCCCAGTTTGCCATTGAGTTGGCTCAGTAAATGTACCTAGAGTCCCCATTCCTTCCAGGACGAGTTGCTTCTCATTTGTCAGTTGTCCCCATGACCAGGACTCTGTAAAAGGTCAGACATGGCTTGAAGAGAGCTTGTTGGTAGTTCCACTCCACAGCTGTCATGACTTCAGGAGCTGTTGTCACTGGGTTGAAATTATAGGTAGACGCGCTAGGAAACACACAGCAGCCACTTTGAATAAAACCCGACAGAATTTCCTCCTCTTCCGTGATCAGACAACACAAACTTGTGAAGTGGCTGTCCCAAACCAGATGGCCTCCCATGTTTTGACTGCTGTCCACAGGACAGCTTGTGCTCATGTTAAGAAGTGTTGAGTTTCTATTACCAATCATTCAAAAGATCTAACTGAAGCAGTGAAGGACCTACTTAAGCACACAGCTGCTATTGATGTCCCTGAGGAATGGATCCTTTCAGTAACCAGCTAAAGCCAGTCTCTATGGAATTGAAGTTCGTATGTTTAGTACTGTTATTTTCCTTTTACTTCTCCTGTTTGGGTGCGCTTAATTTACCGTATTCATACAAGTATGTAAGTGCCTCTTTCAGTCTCTGGAAAAAGCATAAGAAATTATATTTTCTGATCCTGTTAAGGCCTTCCATTTCAAGACTTCTACAGCAGCTCCCATCAGTGGGGAACAGTTTCTGAATGAAACGGCCTTTGGGTCCTACCTCTATAGAAATGTTATGGTGACGGGGCAGTGGGAATTGTAAGAAAAGAACCCATCCATCCATCACTGGATTAGCTTCACTTTGCCTCTGGATCTCTGTTTTTGCTCCTTCCCCAGGAACTTCGTGACATGTTTAATTTTGTTTATGGGCTTGATTGGATTAAGAAATACCCATGGTACTAGTGAGGCACAAGTTTGGATATGTTCAGGAGAATGTTTCTAGAGAAAATTAATTGAGAGGGCAAGTCTTGAACATGGCTGAGGTGATGGCACCTGCTCTAGTTTGCTTTATTATTGCTGGGTTAAACACCAAGACCAAAAGCATCTTAGGGGAGGAAGGGGTTTGTTACAGCTTATACTTCCAGATCATAATCTACCATTGAGGAAGGCAAGGTTAGAGCTTACACACACATGAACTGAAGCAGAAAGCATGGAAGAATGCTGCTTACTGGCTAGTTTTCTGGCTTGGTCAACTATCTTTCACATACAGTCTAGGTCCACCTGCCCAGATGTGGTGCCACTCACAGAGAGTGTGGCCCTTACATATCAAACATCAGTGAAGACAATCTCTTGCAGACATTGCTACGGGGTCAACCAGAGGGAGGCAATTTTTCAGTTGAGGTTTCCTTCTCCCAGGTGACTCTAGGTTGTATCAAGCTGACAATAAAACTAACCAGGACACCATCTTATGACTGGAGTACTGAGATGTATAAAGAGGGAAACAAAAACTGAGCCGAGTGCCAGAATTCTCTGCCCCCTTATTCATCCAGATGTTGAGCAGGCATCCTTATAGTTCACAATGCCTTTCCTGCCATGTTGGACTCTACCATCAGATTTGAGCTAAAAAAAAATTCTTCCCTTATATTGCTTCTTGTTAAGTATTTGGTAACAGCATTAAGAAGCAGAACTAACTCAGAAATTTGTTACCAAGAAGTGGGGTTACGGCTGCCGTAAACCTGACTATGTGGTCCACAGGTCTTCAGAACTTATTTGTGGGAGTCATCTGGAAAATGTGTCGACTTGTGGGCTACAGGAGCCCTCGAATGTTGTAAACAGAATTTAATGGGCCATTCTGCTGGGAGTATGGAAGCTGCTAGAACAGCAGGTTCTCTCTGTGTCTTGGTATCCACCATTCAACGTTTCCTCATATCTGTTCCTTTTAAGGGTCCTTGTAGCAGGAATCTTAAAGAGTCTTATTAATAAAATCAAACCTGAGGCAGGTATTGGGGTGAACTGGAAGATCAGAGAACCAGAACAAGCCACAGCTACCTCACCTTGCCGGATCCTCAGCTTGTCTTGTTTCCTCAGACTGGAGGCCTCTGAGTCCTCATCCAGAATGGGTCTCAGCTGAACTGCTACTCGAAAGCCTGAATGCTTAACCAGCCAAATGCTTAACCAGGTCAAATGCTTCTAGTTTCTGGTCCTCACGCCTTATATACTTTTCTGCTTTCTACCACCACTCCCTGGGATTAAAGGCTGGCTTTCTGGGATTAAAGGCGTGAGTCACCATGCTTGGCTGTATCCTTAAACAAATGGATTTCTGCCTCTGAAATGCTAGGATTAAAGGCGTGTGCTACCACTGCCTATCCTCTATGTTTAATATTGTGGCTGTTCTGTCTCTGACCCCAGATAAGTTTATTAGGGTGCACAATATTTCAGGGAACATAATACAACCTCAGGTCCTAGCCTGTAGTAACCGCTACTCCACCCTCAATTTAAGTGAGATGAAGGGTTTTAGATTCCATCTGTGTAAGGTCATGCTTTACTTGTTACTCAGTGCCGGCTTATTTCTCTTAACACAATGACCTATAGTTTCAAACATTGTTGCAAATGAAAGACAAATCCTTTTCATGAGTATAGGTACCACATTTCAAAAATAATTTTCACTCTTTTTTTTTTTTTAAAGATTTATTTTTATGTATACAGCACGTATGACTGCAGGCCAGAAGAGGGCACCAGATCTCATTACAGATGGTTGTGAGCCACCATGTGGTTGCTGGGAATTGAACTCAGGACCTCTGGAAGAGCAGTCAGTGCTCTTAACCTCTGAGCCATCTCTCCAGCCCAATTTTCACTCTTTTATAACAATATTTTGTCAAACATCTGGCAAATGCTAAAACCTAGGTTTTAATTCAAGGTTCTCAAACTTAGAATTTATATCACATGAACATTAAAAAAATAAAGTATCAATGATAAATGAAATAATTTAGAGCAGTCTTCATAATTGAAAAGGATAATAAAAAATTTAAAAAGTAAAATCCACCCTGGGAGAAAACACTTCCCATTTTATAAATGAAAATGAGTTAATATGTGAAAAATGTTTCATAAAAATTAAAAAAGTAAGAAATACATACATGAATACATATGATAAAATGACTGAAAACTATTTTTTCAGAAGATGGCACAGGAAAAATGGTCAATGTCAGTGGTTCTCAGGAAAATGTGATATATAATCACATGGAAATAAATAAGGATGGATGTTTATAAGAAACAGGTCTGAGTGGGTGAATGATCAGATGGTTCAAATATGCCACTGACTTTTTTTTTTTTTTTTTTTTTGGTTTTTCGAGACAGGGTTTCTCTGTGTCACTTTGCGCCTTTCCTGGAACTCACTTGGTAGCCCAGACTGGCCTTGAACTCACAGAGATCCACCTGCCTCTGCCTCCCGAGTGCTGGGATTAAAGGCGTGCGCCACCACCGCCCGGCTGCCATTGACATTTAGTAGTAAATTTGGAATCTTCCTTAATATACAGGACAGCATATTTTTCAATGTGTAAAATGTTTATGAAACATTGACATTTGGGGACAAAACAAGAATGATAGTGTTCTGCATTATAAACTCAACAATTCAAACCCCGGAAGGAATGGGACAACTGACTACATTAAATGATTTATAGCATCAGACAGAAGCATGTGTTCAACATACCAAGACAAAGAAATATTGTTTTTGAAACCTCTTCAGGAATAATAATAGCAACATAAGTTACAGAAATCTCAACTGAAGGAAAACCAAGCAGAATAATCATTCTTGATGCTGAATGACATCTCTAGGAAAACAAAAGAGACATCTACTCATGCCAAATAGAGTTGAAGTCAGCACGCCAATGAAAGATTCCATCAAATTACACGTGGCAAACGAATGCTAATATTGGTTTACTCATAGGATCATGGGAACTCACAGGTATGAGCATATGACTGTAAAGTCACACACCCAGGCTTTTTAAAAACCTCATAGAATTCAGCACTATTTGCAGTTGGCAGGATGGAGTGGGGATTCAAATCTCAGGAGAGGATCTTATGAGTCTCATACTTTCCCTGCTTCTCTCTAAGAGGGAATGTCAACAACCTCATTATTATCATCACCTTAGACATAACTACCTACTGTAATGTCCTGATGACTTTGTTGCCATGACTGTGGGCCAAAGTTTCTGGTAGGTCACCACTGTTGTTCTCCATAGACATGGCGGTGGCTATATGAAGCCCAGAGTAACTAGCTACAATACAGTGCACCCCTCTGCCTCCCTCCTTCCTGCTTTTACAGTCTGCCTCCTGTTTTACAGAGTTCCCTGAGCCTTGTAGGGGATGTCTTCTATATTTACTTTCACTCTTCTGGGAACTGGACCACTTTGCCAGCAACAGACACTGACCTTAGAACAATAGGAACTCTGATTAAAAGGGCAACCCCAATAGTGAGGGAGTGACCCAAGGCAAAGGCATCCTTGGCATCCAAAGGTTCTGTTTCATGTGTTGCTTTGACCATCTGAGTGTACTAGTAACATGTGCACCATTATTGAGTCTGCAAGTATAGCATGCTTTCCTAGGGAGTGCACATGTCCCAGCATGAGTGGCTCCATTTCCTAGACTGTTCTGTTTTGTAGTCCTACATTTCTCATTTGAAAAGTTTCCCAATTAATCAAGAATATACTAGTGCGTAGAGAGGCTGAAGCAGGTGGATTGCCATAAGTTCAAGGCTATCCTAGTCTCTATAATAAGTTCAAGAACAGCCTAGGGTACAGAATCTCAAGCAAGCAAGCAAACAAACAAATAATATAGGAATATACTACTGTGGATGTTGTCTAGTGTTCTTATGATTAAAATTCATCCAAATCCTCACTTGCAGAAAGGCATCTTAAGTGGCACCCTGGAATGAAGAGATACTTAGGGATTACCCCACCAAACTGGGACAGAAGGCAAGTTATTGGAAGATTATAAATATGATCTTGTAGAAAGAAATGTCTTAATGTGTATCTGCCTATCCACTTATGTGATAAATATGACCATCAGTGGGCCCAACACAGACACCCAGTACCTGCAGGTGAGACATATCCATGCTAAGCAATGCATTCTGTTTCATTGTCCATTTAATGTCTCAAATCTGTCTAGTACTGAAGCAGCTCTGGAGTGCCAGCTACCCCCTATGCCTATGAAATGAGGTTGTGGTTTGATTTCTCAAGACATAGGGTAATATGTATGCTGGTATTATACATGTTAATACACAACAGACCATGATGTGCATAGGCTGGATTTATTTTTATTTTTATGTTCACTTAAAACAGCCAGGGCCTCCTTTTTGGACTGAGCCCCAAAGCAGATAAACTAATGCACATATTACCTAGTGGGAGACCCCATTATGCATCAGGTGGTCCCCAGAAATCACTTTAATCTTGGGGCTAGGGAAAAGTATAATATAGTCAGATCATGCATACTTAACCTGAGAGGGACAGTTCATTCAAATATATATATATATGTTTGAGTATATGTATGAGTTTAACTGGTTAATAGTCTCTTCAGTAACTACCACCCACATGTAATCCACCATTCAGCTGCAGATGATAGTCAGTGATCTGCAGGCATAAGTTTAGAGAGAGGTTTCACAGACACATCATGTCTCTCTAACAGAACAATAGCAGTAGTTTCCTAGTGGGGAATATGATCAGTCATAAGTTATAGTAACAAACTCGAGTTTTCTCCTGTAGCCTTAAGTGTTTGGTTGCATCCATAACAGGCGAGCCCATATTTCCCAATCAGGCACATTTGCTTATCTATCATGATTAGCATAACACATGAAGGCCATAGTTAAAGAGGGATGTACTGATGACAGTTAGTCCCCAGTAGCTTCCCGCGGGACCTCTTGGCAGGGAGGAAGAGCCAAGCTCAGTCTCTGCTTTATTTCTCATATTTTGAGGTCAGAGTACGTGATGTCTTGAGCATTAGGGATCTACCATTTATTCTGGAATGTAACCAACAGCAAGGGGGGGGGGGGCGGGCAGCCTCTGTGGTATATGGGGCTTTGGAGGCCTCCTTGACCAACAACTTATAGCGACAAAACTCATCCTTCCTTCTGGATTCTTTTATTCAGTGACCTGTGGTGTCTGGGAGTGTCTTTTTTCTAACCGTTCAGGGCGACTTCTCCATTTAAACTCTTTAGCAGCCCAGATTTTTATCAGTCAACCCAGCCCATTGTATGTGGCTTTGTCTCATCCCAGTTCTGAGCATGTATGTGAAATGAATGTCCTTGTCACTGTCAATTTGGGGGTGGGGCTGGAGAATAGGACCCATATTATAACATCGAGTTAGGTAAGACCCTTGATGTTGGTTTCACCCATTGCTGAATTACATGAAAATGCTTTCAAAGGTCCTTCAGAAGTGCCCACAGTGATGAAGGAACCCTTGTACCTTTTACTGACAGGTATAGGACTTATGTAGTCTCCTTGCCAGACTCATATAGGACAGACCAATTTGCGTTCTCCCCACAATGTGGCACTGAATCCTCAATAATTTGATTGGAAATTATCATCACATGTTCGGACAGCGGTTAGAAAGTCAAACTATTTCATCAGAGTACCAGTGGCTTTAGCTATTTTTCAGCCTGTGGTCTCTGACATCTAGCCAGGCTTTATAGGAACGCAGTGAGCACCCTCTAGTGGTAGTTGCAAGCAAATGTCTTTATCTGCTTTCTTTTTTTTCTTTTTTCTTTTCTTTTCTTTTCTTTTCTTTTCTTTCCTATTCTCTCTCTCTCTCTCTCTCTCTCTTTCTCTCTCTTTTTCCTTTTTTTCCCTCCTTTCTCTCTCTCTCTCTCCTCTCTCCCTCTCTATTTTGTGAACTTTTTTAAAAACTGAAAATAGATTCTTCTCTCATACAACACATCCCAACCCGTTTCCCCTCCCTCCATTCCTCCTAGCTGTCCCCCTCCTCTTGTCCTAGACCCATCCCCTCTCTGTTTCCTCTTCAGAAAAGAGCAGGACTCCCAGAGACAGCAGCCAGACAGAAAAAGAAATTTCTAAGGAGACAACTTTCTGATATCCGGGACTCAATGGGTCTCCACAAGTACTGGGGGCTCTGATCCTTGTTGAATCATGTCATGTACTTCCTTTCACCTCTGTTGTCCCCACAGTGGCTGACCCAGCACCCAACAGTTCTACTTTCTCACTGGGATATCTATAAAGTCAGGCTCCTCAACATAACTGTCAGTGCTCACAGATCAAGTGACATGAGTTATTGTTCTCTGTTCTCAACTTGGCAAACTGGTAGAGATCTCCTTTTCCTCTCTCCAGGCATATAGGAACAGCTGCTTGTCCCTATATAGTGTCCCTACTGTGCTACTAGGGTACCAGGACACAATGGGTAGTGTCCTTTTCAGCACTCTCTGTCTTGTGTGGCTGTTGGTTTAATTACTGCGAGAGGCTTCATGGCTTGAAAGGACACTAGTTCCAGCACATAATTCATGGCATCTGTAACAAAGCCTGGAGGCATCACACTGCATTGCTGTAAATGTGTATAGCACTTTTGTGGTTCACTCCTGTGACACTACAGAGCAAAGCTTCACCAAAAGCTTCTTAATCCACCCTTTTATTGGATAAGCTGTTTTTTACTGTTACTGAGATGGGATCAATGATAGAGCCCATCTGTCTCTACCCTTTATAGATGTCTAGCAGTTGCTGTTCATGTACTGTATAAAGAACTTGTATCCCTATCCATGCTCAGGACTAAAATCTCATTGGAATGGTTAGCTTACTTTCTGCCACAACCTGCACA
>CABHPR010139714.1:0-40354 GCA_902168415.1 Peromyscus melanophrys
AACTGATCTATGAGAATAGCAAAATATCATTAGGAGTTATTTAGTTGATATTTCTTTTTTCACAGTAGTGTTTGGTTTTGCTGTAGCTCTCTAGGATACTTAGTCTCTGATTCTTGGTTACTCAAGCATTGTCAGAAATGGTTCCTTTCCGTGGAGTGGGCTTAAAGTCAAATCAGACACTGTTTGGCTACTCCCACAAGCTCTGTGTCACCATTGTCCTAGCACATTTTGCAGGCAGGACAGATTGTAGGTCAAAAGTTTTGTGGCTGGATTGGTGTCTCCATTTCTCTTTTGGTAGTCTGCAGAGTACCTTCCTGCACTAAAGGGAAAAAAAAAAAAACTAGAACATAGGGATGAAGGCTCCATGTAGTTATCAGCTTGACTTCTCCATGTTCAATGAGTTATGTGGGATTTTACCTCTGGGAATGGGGCCCCACTCTGTTTGTGGAGAGCAATTCTTTGTTTTAGCATCAGCCTGGGTTGTTTGGGGATTTCTATGAGACTACCTTGACCAACAACTCAACTTAATGCAACCCAGTCCTAGCACTGGAAATCTTGTCTGGCAACAAGAGAGGCTAGTGGAGAAGCTGTAATCTCCCATTACTAGGAGTCTTCATTAGGATCACCCTCATATGTTCCAGGAAGTTTCCACTGTACTAGGTTTCCACATTACCTCCCAAATGCCCAGCATTTCTCTGCACCTCAAACCCCATCTGATGCCTAGCTCCTGTCCCTAACTCACCTCCAATTTTCCTGTTAATCTCTTCTATTTCTCCCTCCCAGGGAGATCCATGATTCCTCCGTAGAACTCTCCTCTTTACCTATCCTCTTTGGGTCTATGATTTATAGCTTGGTTATCATTTATTTAAAGGCTGACATCTACTTATAAGTGAATGCATACCATGTTTGTCTTTGTGAGTCTGAATTACCTCACTTAGGATGATTTTTTTCTAGTTCCATCATTTGTCTACAAATTTCATGATGCCATTTTTTAGCAGCTGAGTAATTGATCCTTTCAAAAAAGAAAAGGAAGTAATTAAAAGATGGTGAACTAATAATTTTTATAGTATTTTGTTGCATGTATATGTAAAAAAGGTACTAAACTGACAGTTTTAGAGAAATTGCAAATGCTATATAAAAAAATCTCACAGAGATGTTAGCTAATAAAAACATCTTTCTATGCAAAGCAGGAAATTTCTTTGTTTATTTACATTTATGTTTTCTGTATATAAAGTCATGCTTTTGTGTCTTGGGTCAGTAAAGCTTAACTTCCAATATAACACATGCTTTCCCTTCAATAATGCATGTTTTCTTATAGTTTCTTACTTTACTTTAAATTTATATTATTATTATTATTTTTTTTGGTTTTTCGAGACAGGGTCTCTCTGTGTAGCTTTGCGCCTTCCCTGGAGCTCACTTGGTAGCCCAGGCTGGCCTCGAACTCACAGAGATCCGCCTGCCTCTGCCTCCCGAGTGCTGGGATTAAAGGCGTGCGCCACCAACGCCCGGCATATTTATATTATTTTATACAGACATTTTCCTTAATTCTGTTTTCTGTGTATGAGTATTTTGTCTTCATATATGTCTGTTCACCATATGCATGCAATAGCCATAGCAGACAGAAGACGGCATGAGATCCCCTGGAACAAGAATTAAGGATATTTTGAACCACTATACAGATGCTAGACATCAAACCTTTGTCATCTAGGAGAGGAGCCTGTGCTCTTGACCACTCTCTCCAGCTCCTAGTTCAATTTTTTTAATTAAAGACAAATAACATGATTTTACATGGAGAAAATGTTATATCTACCACCATAGCATTCCTTTATAAGAGCAATGGTACCCAAACCACAAATAGAAGAAATTTTGTTTGTCTTGTCTTTTTCCTTTAGACTTTATAGAGTAGGTGAAAATTGTATATTTTTTCTATGAAATCATAATGTGATCTATGCAAAAACATTAGGGGTGATGGTATATGGACTATGTACTGAGACAATATATGCCATAAAATTTGTCTGAATGTTGGAAGCATGTTGCTCTACTAAAGAAATATTTGCAGCCTATTTGTAACTCACACAGAGGACTCTAAGATTCAGAAAGAGGCAGATGGAGATGATAACAACATATGAGTGTGCAGTCTGAGGAGAACTTAATGACTTCCCTTGGATAATCAAGCTTATTCCAGAACATAGTCTGTTCACTTGCTATAACGACACAATAAGCTCATAAAAATAAGCATTTACTGCCCATGCTATATACTGTAAAATTCTGTTATCACTTTTATTAGCAAGAGATAATACTCTTACACAGTTGTCTAGTGATATTTTTCCTGCTTGCTCTTTTACAAATTTAATCTCATGTATTCTTTTCTGCCCACATACTTATTTATAATCAATTATAACATTTATCTTTCTAAAGCAGTTTTATGGCACATTCTGAACTGATATAATCTGCCAGTCTAATTCAAGCTCTATTTGTCCTCTATTTATGGTCAGAAATATATTTAATACAGCCAGGAATCATTTTCTGGTACTTCAAGGGTCTCCCTCTCATCTATCATTCTCTACATTTATGATATCTTACTTTGTTTTTAATCTAGTTTATTGTGTTCTTATCAAAACTTAGTTAATAATTTTTATACATACACTTGCACTAATATATCAAACACCTTATTAAAGCTTAGACATTTATTATCCATAGCTTTTCCTTCATATGCTAATTTTATAATCAGTCAAAAAAAATCTCTTAACTTTGCCCAGTATGATTTACTGCTAATGATCTCACTGTGTTTATTTTGCGTGCTTTCACTGTTATTTCAATGTTTGGAGAATTTCTATTGCTCAGTTTTATTACTGAATAAGCCACATTTTCTGCTTGAGAAAAGGATAAGTGGATCTAGAAACATGTTAATTCTTTCAAGTAAAGGTTGGTCTGGTTGAAGTATCCATCACAGTCAGTTTAAGCTTGCTCTCTCTCTCTCTCTCTCTCTCTCTCTCTCTCTCTCTCTCTCTCTCTGCAGACTTTTGTATGTCCTCATAATTTTATGATGTGAATAAGACCATAATAAGAATAATGATTTTAGTTTTGATTTTGATTGTCCCTCACCTCCCTATGTTCTTTAAAAATAAACAGTAGCTAAAATATTTGAAGGTCTGCCGGGCGGTTGTGGCGCACGCCTTTAATCCCAGCACTCGGGAGGCAGAGGCAGGCGGATCTCTGTGAGTTTGAGGCCAGCCTGGTCTCCAAAGTGAGTTCCAGGAAAGGTGCAAAGCTACACAGAGAAACCCTGTCTCAAAAAACCAAAAAAAAATTTGAAGGTCACATTAAATACTTTTTCAAATGCACTCATAACTGGACAATGGCTTTAAATGTCTTACTTATTCCTGGACATTTAAAGTAATTCTAAGCCAATCAGCTACTTATTATTTCCTGAGAGTCAGAATCTCATTTCTACCTTACCATTGTTCTATTTAGTGTCACGACAATGTACTAGAGAAAGAGTGCTATGGTATAACTCTGTCATATAAAATTAGAAAGTAAATTCCTAACTTTTGGAATCCTGTGTTTCTTTGTCACAGCCATGAGTTAGACATAATCCCTTTACACATATGCACTATCATTTCTCTTTACATTTCCTTAGTGTGTGTTTATGTGCCACAAGATGCATTCAGACATCAGAAGACAACTTGTAGGCATCTGTTTTCTCCTTCCACTAGGTAAGTTCTGGGTATTGAACTCAGGTTATCAGGCTTGGCAGAAAGTGCCTTTATCCAAGGAATCATCTTGCCCATCCTGCACACTATCATTTAAGAAAAGATCTTTTTCAGCTTATGTCTGAAACTTGTTTATCCAAAAGGCTTGTAAATTATATGACTCCATAACACTGTTTGGTCTCTTTCTCTGAATTCTCTTAGAATCAGTTCATCACAAACTCAATGCTGTTTCCTTAATAGAGAAATATCCATGCTCATGCTTGTCCCAGATACTCTGTTGATGCATTGTTCAGAAACAAGGAAGAGAGTATCTAGAAAAGGGAACGTGTCTCATCAGTCTTTCCCTATAAGTGGGGTAGACCTGAATGCATTGAACAGACTTTCCAACCCTGCTCTAGATGTCATTGAAGGAGTACCATCTCTAGACCCTAAGTTTCCCCCAGAACTAGAGTTGTTCCAGAGAATCTGGGCAGGCCTATGAGAAGGAACCATTTGTATTTGTCCATTGCTAAGTTTAACTAGCCTGCACTAAATTTCAGGGCAAAGTCATATGCTTACTATACTATTTTAACTATAGTAAATAAGCTTTATGTAGACCAAAATTAAGAAAGTATTAGTGAAAGCAGTCCTTAGACATCTAAGCTGACACTAATCTAGGTCATGCCTGAGTCACATAGCTTCAAGGATATGCACAGTCTCAGAAGTATACCAGAGCCTATGACACAGCTAGAAGTTCTGCAAGCTAAAATTCATCTATTGTACTCTGGAGCACCAGTCATTTCTGCCTAAGTGCCAAGTAGGTCTGGAGCACTATCTGCAAGCACTGTCCTGGTTATAGTTGTACTACATGAGGTTGTGGGGATAGTTGACAGTCCCCTGGCCTCCCAGGCTATTGCTAAGCTATAGAAGCCTACAGTCTCCTGAGGAGGACAGGCATTCCCCAAACACACTCAAAGAACAGAACGGATCTTGCCAAACTCAAATCTGTCACAAGTAAGCAAGCTTATGTCTTTACCTGCCTGACCTTATCACTGATATGGAGGGTCCTTTGTGAGCTCTGGCCTGTGTACAGTATCTTTATTTCTTCTGGGTGTGGTGTTTCAGCCAGACAGGCCAGGCAAAGCCTTATGCTGGCTTTCATGCCATCCTACCAAGTGGGTAGACTCCACTCTTTCCTCTGCAACTTACCTGCTATAGAAGTTCACTTTCTTTTTTTTTTTTTGTAGTTCTCTCACACCAGCGACAATGAGACATTGCCCAGTGCCAGGTTTATGTCTAAGACCTGGATTTGATTCTCTTCTCTCTCTTTCTTGGAATGCTTAAAGTTAGGACATGAGTGACAAAAGATTTCTTTCTGTCCTGACTTTTCCAGTGAGATAATTAATTTGATATACTAAAAGCAAGTACTAAGAGTTCCTTAACTTTTGAGAAGGTAGTTTGCTATGTGAATAGCTGTTCACCTTATGTTTAGGAGGAGAAATAGCTGAATGAGCTTGCTCACCTTCAGATACAATTTCTTAGGACTTTTTGTGTCATGTTATTTTGGGTAAATGGCCAGGAGTTATTGAAATAAACAAGTATTTTAAATCATTTTATTAGTGTTCAGGATAATTAAAATCTGGGATACTCACAGATTAAATCTATATAAGGTAGAGCAGAATAAGAAATGCCTAATGTCTATGGTTTAAAATGGAAAGGGGTGTGGCAAGATGGCTTAGTAAGTAAAAGCACATGCCACCAAGCCTGATTACCTGAGTTCCATCCTCCAAACCTATATGGTGGAAGGAGAGAAATGAGTCCTGCTAATCAGGGGTTCTCAACCTGCGGGTTGTGACCCCTTTAGGGCCACATAATAGATATCCTGCATATCAGATATTTACATTATGATTCATAACAGTAGCAAAATTACAGTTATGAGGTAGCAATGAAATAATTTTATTACTGGGTTGTAGCTGGGAGTTTCTCCAGCCCTGCCTGGCCCCACAGTTAGAACAGCTCTCTCCCACCTCTATCCCTCAGCTGCTTGGTCCCAAGTAAACACAGAGAGGCTTATATTATTTACAAACTGTATGGCCTAATGGTTCAGGCTTCTTGCTAGCTAGCTCTTATAACTTAACTCAGCCCATTTCTATTAATCTATGCATTGCCATGTGGCTTCATGGCTTACCTGTACTTTCACATCTTGCTTTTCCTGGTGGTGGCTTGCAGTGTCTACCCCAATCTCCTTTTCTTCTCCTCTTTCTCCAGTTAAAATGTACTTCTTCACCTTATTCTGCCTCACTATTGGCCAAACAGCTTTATTTATCAACCAATCAGATCAACGCATATTCACAGCACACAGAAAGACATCCCACAGCATTGGGGATCACAACAACATGAAGAAACTGTATTAAAGGGTCACAGCGTTAGGAAGGTTAAGAACCACTGCTGTAAGTTGTTTTCCGACTTTTATACCCATACCATGGTATTACTGCTCACATACATACACACATATCAATAAATGCAATTGAAAAATAAAAGGAAAAACATAAATTTATTCTGGACTTTATTTTCTTTGATTGAAAATAAAATTTAAGAGATTCATGTTCACACATATCTATGATTCTAACATTCAGCAAGCAGAGGCAGAACTGGCAAGTTTGAAGCTAGCCAGAACTATTATAGATATAATCTATCTCATATAAATAAATAGATAAATAGAAAATGAAGTTTAATCACACAAATCCTAAATGAACTGCCAGTAATATTCCTTAAAATGTTTCAAGATTTAAAGGCATCATTTGTTATTTAGAGTTTAGATTACTGACAAAAAGTGACAGTTAAATAAGCTCACATTTCCCTTGGGTCCTTTGTCTCTGAAATAAATTCAGGTATCCTATGACTCCGAGTTACACTCAAAAGCTTATTTCAGTAAAATCACCACTAACAATGCCTTTCTAAATCCAGAGAACAATTCTGAATTCTCAAACTCTTCATCCATTATGCAACATTTAAAATTCCTACAACACCATGTCAAGAAGCATGATGGCATACAGACATAGTGCTGGAGAGGTAGCTGAGAGTTCTACATCTGAATTGGCAGTAGCAGAAAGAAAACAAACCATTGGACCTGGCTTGGGCATTTGAAAACTCAAACCCCACACTCAGGGATACATTTAGTTCAACAAGGTTACACCTATTCCAATAAAACCACATCTATTCAAACAAGGCCACACCTCCTAATGTTACTCTCTAAGCATTTAAAGATATGAGCCTGTTGGGGCCAATCTTTTTCAAACAACCACAATATATATAAATATTTGAGAGGAAAGGGATTTTTATTATAGAAAAATCACAAATCAAAATGTCTATAGAGTAAAACATTTGGTTCATTCAAGGCAGAAAGACTAAGAGCACATGGGCTGGAGATGCACATAAAAATACGAGGCAAAATATAGAAAGAAGCTCAGCCACACAGGATTTTGAGTCTTTGTGTGATCCTTGAATCTCACTCTGTTTTAAGTAATTATTAAAATATAAGCACATTGACATTTTCACTGAATAAACTGATCAGCCATTAAGAAAGATGCTACTCTACTCCATCATCAGAGACATTTTCTATGGGAGATGAGAACTAATGCAGAGACCCACACCTGAACAATGGGTAGAGAGTGAGAGACCTTGTAATACTCAGTCTTAAATCAAATCTCTCCCCTTAGAGCTCAGGGACTCTGTAGAAGATTAGATGGAAAGATTAAAAAGTCAGTAGGGATGGAAGACACCAAGGAAACAAGGCCCAGACACAACAAGACTTATGTACATATGAACTCACAGAGACTATGGTAGCATGCACAGGGGCTACATAGCTTCAAACCAGATGAGGTTCCAATGCTGAGATTTGGAAGTAGACACAAGCTCCCTCTCCCAAACAAGAAAATTTCCAACTGACAACTGCTCACAAAGTAAAAATTAGTTTCTTCAGGGGAGTCTCACTGGATATATAAATCACACTTAAGAGCTTGCACAATGGCCAGCAATAGATGGCCAACACAAAACTAATTTTGGATTCTTGTTTTGTTTTTGTCTTCTATTGCTTTGTTTGAACATTTTATAAACCTGTCCTTCACTTGTGTATTATGGTTTCTGATCTTGAGTTTTTATGGGTTTTAGGGTGTGTGTATATTTTTCATGCTTTTAGTTTCTTTTTTGTTAGTTTGTTCATTTTGTTTTATCCTTGTTTGTTTTTTTATTTGCCTGTTTCTTTTCTTAAGAGAGAGGGAAAAAGTGTGGAGTTTGGAGGGTAGGGAATGTATGGAAGTTCTGAGAAGAGATGAGAGTAAGAGAAACTGATTAGAATATATTATATGAAAATAACTTTATTTTTAACAAAAAGAGAGCTGCTACTCAATTGCAAACAGGAATGCCAATCAAGTGTTAGTATCTGTTGGGGACCAAAAGCTGGATGACTGCTCTGTGACCTTTCTTGCCTGGCTGATCTGACGTGACTGTACCCTTGACAACCGTTACTAAGTTACAAGAAACAATAACTCCCGGAAAAAACTACAGAATGTACCTTTAGATTAATGAACTTTCAGATTAACTTCCTTGAGTATGTTCAGTTGGGCAGTTGCACAAGCATTGGACCAAAGAGACCTCTCTCTGACTTTAGTCTTCAAAGAAACTTCTCCCCCAGCCCTATTCTTCAAAGAAACCTCACCTGGACCCCATTCATCAACCCATTCTTCAAGCTTTCATTTCTCCTTCAATTTTCCCATCTCCCAACATATATAAACCCATTTCCCCTTGCAATAAATGAGACCTTGACGCAACTCAGACTGACTTATGTCATTCATTATACGTGCAGGGTCTCCATTTCTCTCTCACCCCCTTGGTTTCTAGGAGGTGCCTCCTCGAGTCCCACAAAATAACCTGGCCTGCTGGATGGGTCAAGTATCGTAAGTTTAAAATATAGTAAGCCAGGTGCCAGTGCCATGTTACTAATGCTAGCTGCTTGGGACACTGAGATGGGAATGTTGAGAATGTAAAGCAAGACTACAAAAAGGAAGTATATCAAATGTTTGCTAAATGCTTTTAACTAAAGAAAGTAAATATTATGAAAGTTAATTTTATTTAATATGTAGATATCAAGTAATAAATATTTATCTGCAAAACTTTCAGAAGAAAGCACTCAAGTAAAAATAAAAGTCAATGTACTCAGAAGGATAAAGAAAGCTATGACATCTATTACAGAAGAATAGAATGCTATATAAAGAAATATAAGAAACAGAACTTGAAAATTAAAACTACATAGCTGAAATAAATAATACCAGTTGACTACAAAACAGTCACTCCTTAAGTACCAATTGTTTTAGGAAATAAAGGGATATCAATAGTATTTTGTTGTCTCTAAATTAGTTATTGTGGTTATAAGTTGAAAAGACAAAGAAAAGGAAGAAATCACAGTGAGATTAGTAATAGTATTATTAGGTTACTATGTAAGAAATAGAAGAGAGGGGCATACATAGAACAGGGAAAGGTAGGGACACACACAGAGAAAGAGAGAGGTGGGTCAATGGAATGGTGGGGAGCACACTTTGATCTGGAGGACTTAGATGCAAATACCCTTGGCCTTTTTTCCAAACTCTGATCTCACTTCAGGACCACAAGACTAATTTGGACTTTGTTATTCCACTTCCCAATGTGGCCACATTAAATAAATCTCCTTTCTCTGATTTCTGCTTTTATTACTTTTGATTGTTTTATTTCCTATGTGTGGGTGTCTTGTCTGCATGTATGTCTGTCAGGGACCAAGCATGGACCATGGAAAAGTACTAGCTAGGCCAGAGAACAAGCCCCTGCCCCAAACCAGATGCCCCCAAAGATAAAGAACAGGTCAGGCAGGTCAGATAGCATAGCAACAGAACAATGGGCCCTGACCAGCAACCTTATCACCTAGCAAGCCTCACTTGCATGTCCCACATCCCCCCTCAACTGCACCCCCTTCCCTCCTTCTGCCCCTTCCCTGTCCCATGCTATATAAGCCTTGCTGAGGAAAATAAAATTTGCAGCTTGATCAGAACACTGTCTTGCTGTGGTTCCTTCGTGTCTCCCCTTCCCTTTCATTCTCTCCCGCAGGTGGGTCACCCCCGTTGACACCCCGCTGGCCGGGGCATATGTCTGTTTACCACATGAGTGCCTAATGACCTCAGAGGCCAGAAGGAGGATGTTGGACCCCTGTAATTGGAGTTACAGACAGTTGTGAGTTTCCATTCTTGTGCTGCAAATCAAACCCAAGTCCTCTGGAAGGGCAGCCACTTCTCTTAAAATCTTGGCCATCTCTCCACCCTTTGTTTTCCACGTTTTTTTTAAATTGATGAATGCGAATTGTTATAATTCTCTTTTTTTCAATGAAAATGATTTTTTTTCATGAAATATATTCTGATTGTGTTTTCCCCATCCCAATTTCTCTGTGATCCTTCCCACCTCCCCTCCCATACAGATCCACATCCTTTTCTGTCTCTCATTAGAAAACATACAGGCATCTAAGGAATAATGGTGAGATAAAAACAAACAAATGAAAATAGGACAAAACAAAAAGAAATGAGTCAAAGATAAAGCACAAGAAACACTTTCAGTTTGGCTCTTTAATTGCCTTGATGAGGATAGATGACCAGACAAGTTATGACAGCCAAGTTTCATGACAAGCTCAGGTATGCCAGAAAGTCTTAACAAACTAACCCAAACACAAAGATCTCAAAGAGGGCATTAAAAGCATATGAATGGATTCAAAGAGGATACAAATAATTGCCTAAATGAATTCTCATAAAATACCAACAGGTCAATGAAATAGGAAAACCAATTCAGGATATGAAAATGAAGTTTGTAAGACTGGTGTTGATGGAAGTGATGTGAAAATAAAAGAAAGAATGCAGGGATCTCCAGAAGCAGATTATCCTTTAGTCAGAACAGTGAAGGACAATGGTCCTTTTAGGGAACTAGAGACTGTACATAGGGGTTTGGGATTTTATAGGGCAGATAAAGGAAATTTAGGGGTAGAAGATTCTATCTGCAGGTGAGTTCCCCTGGAGTCTCAAATTGGCAGATAGCAAGAGAAGGCTGTTATGCTGATCCTCCCTTGTTAGAAGCTACCTGGATCCTAACAGTCCAGTGTTATCAGTCAAGTCAACTTTCCTGTGAGTAGTTTCTCAGCTTACCTGAGGATTTTAGGTCATTAAGCCTTCAAAGTTCAACAAAGAGATACAATATGAAAGAAAACTGAAATGATATTGGAAATGAAAAAAAAAATCAATGAGCCAAATAAAAATTTCAGTGAAAAACCTCACCAATAGAATAGTCTATGAAGAACAGAATATCAGGACTTAAGGATAATATAGAGGAATTAGATCATTTAATCACCAGTCAATGACAATTATTTAAAGTATATGAATAGAACATAAGTGTAGCTAGAGTTTCCTGCCTGGCCCACAATTAGGACAAATCTGTCACCCGCCAGTCCCACAGCCACTCAGACCCAACCAAGTAAACACAGAGACTTGTATTGCTTACAAACTGTATGGCCATGGCAGGCTTCTTGCTAACAGTTCTTATATCTTAAATTAATCCATTTCTATAAATCTATACCTTGCCACATGGCTCGTGGCTTACCAGCATCTTCACATGCGACTTGTCATGGCAGCAGCTGGCAGTGTCTCCCTCACTCAGCTTCCTGTTCTCTCAATTCTCCTCTCTGTTAGTCCCGCCTATACTTCCTGCCTGGCCGCTGGCCAATCAGTGTTTTATTTATTGACCAATCAGAGCATTTGACATACAGACCATCCCACAGCACATAAGAAATTTGGGGACTCTATGAAAAGACCAGATTTGCAAATTGTGAACAAAGAAGAATCCTAGGCCAGATGTTACAGAGAGCTCACCAGAGAAGACTACTCAGATACAGTTTATAGTCAATCAAAAGTCTGCATTTTAGCCAGCTGAAACTACACTAATGTGTAAGTGTAGCACTGAGTGTTTAGAATAAGGGACTTTTAAAGGCAAAAGCTACATGCTGTTATCTCTCTCCTGCTGCAGGGGAAGGTTTCTCAAAAGCAAGCAGTTTAACAGAAGCTAAGGTAAGTAGTTAGTTGGAGAGGTTTTGCACAAGCAGGCCGTTTAACAGAAGCCAAGGTAAGTTAGCTGGGGCATCTTGACCTTGGGTTCCTAGAACAGAGATGGGCAATTTTCCACAGTGCTTTCTATCAAGGTAATCAAGTTCTACTCAAACTGAAAATGGCCTTAGCAAGAATAAAAGTCAGAGAAACCTCTTCACTCTCTTGTCCTGTCACACAAAGGCATAATATATAACATTTTCAATAAAGTCATAGAAGATAATTTCTCAAATCTAGAGAAAGAGACACCCATCCAGGTACAAGAGACCTGCAGAACACAAAAAAGACAGGACTAGAAAAGAAATACTCCAGATCATATTATAGTTACAATACTAAATATACATAATTAAGCAAGGGTATTGAAAGCTGCAAGAGTTAGAAGGCTCAAGTCACATACAAAAGCAAGCTGGTCAGAATAATTCTCAATAGAAACTTTAAAAGAAAATAAAACTTAGAGCAATGTACTTCCTGTTAATTTTCTTCCATGAAAAAAAATTTCTTGAAGAAACAGAAAACTTCCTACTCTTTAATGTTTGCAGGTCCTAATAATGTGTTATTCAAGATAATCACAAGGCACAAGTCAGGTGTTTCCTTAAGGAAACTAATCTGTAGATAGCCTTCAAGAAGGTATAATTTTAATTGTCTTTGGAAAAATAAATGTCCCTTACTTTGATCAATTAATGATGATGGTTTAATAATTATCATCCTAACCGACATTTATTTAAAAAGGTGATTTGCAGTAGAGAAAAGGTGATTTTGAAGTCCTTTCTCCTTAGCAAGACAACAGTAATTTGTTATAAAGCAAAAGGTTTCATTGTCTGAAAACAAAATTACATTCCTGTGTGCCATGCTTTTAACAATGAAATAGGAAGACATTATTGATTTTGAGTATTTTTAAAGCATTATGCAAGTCTAATAAGGTATTAATATCATAATGTTCTTCTTTTGTTTTTACATTTAATAAATTTCTTTATAGATCAGATGTAGCTAGAAATAGTGATCAATTAGTTACATAATCATGTACACAAAACAGGTGGAGAAATAACACAGTAAATGTCAGTAATTAAGCAACTTGTGTTGTGGTAATGGTGGTGGTGGTGGTGGTGGTGGTGGTGTGTGTGTGTATTTATAATAACATTTTATGCATTATAAAACTAATACAAAATACTTAAGTAAAACCAGATGCCTGTAATCACAGAACAAAGAACTAAGAGACAGGAGTTGAAAGTTATCCTCTGCTATATAGTGAGTTCAAAGCCAGCCTTGGTACATGATACTCTGTCTCAAAATACCAAGGAAGTGAAAGAAAAAAAATAAAATCTTTGTAATCCTTTACATTTATTTAAAAGCACATTCAGAAGAAACTAGAGAATCAGATAAACAAATAATAAATGTAAATCAATGTGTACATGGATGACCATTTACATGTATTCTGTGTATGTCAAATTCTGATAGTTTTTCAAGTAAACTTTTAATGTAGAAAAGTTTAAAGTTTTCAGAAAATTACAAAGATTGTACAAACTTTCTACATATCTTATCCCAACTTTCTTCTATTAACATCTTACAGTACTGTAGTCTATTTGTTACAACAAATCAGCCAATATTTTCAACTACTGTTCTCTATGTAGGCATCTCTATTAATTAAGCTAAACACAGATTTGTACACATGACTCTTAAGTTTTTCTCATTACCATATTCTCATCAGTGTACTTCTCCTACTGTAATTGCTGGTTTATGATTTTGCTCACCAGTGGGAGAAAATCTGTCTCTCAACAATCATTTATTTACTTAATTATTCAATTCCAGTACATATAGGTAAACTTTTCATCTAATACCCAGTATCTCAACTAGAGTAAAATGTATAGGCTAAAGTTTCTGTCCCATCCACCAGCTCTGAAATAACTGGCATGGAGACTAAATATTACTTATAAATGCTCAGTTGATAGCTCAGGCTTATTACTAAGTAGCTCTTACAACTTAAATTAACCCATTTCTATTAATCTATGTTTTGCCATGTGGCCCGTGGGTTTACCTGTCCTACAGCATGTCTTGATCCCTCTGAGTCTCCTGGTGACTCCAGACTCTGTCCTTTTTCCTCCCAACATTCTGAGTTTGGTTCTCCCACCTAACTTTACCCTGTTCAGCTACTGGCCAGTCAGCTTCTTTATTAAACCAATCTGTGTGACAAATCTTCACAGTGTACAAAAGGATTATTCCATAGCCAAAATGCATATTATACCATTGCTTTTAGTTTTGTAGACTTTACTGATTCCTGAAGTTATCAGTTTTCATATTTCATACCAAATTCAAGGTACTGGTTAACTCCAGATCACTTTATCAAAGCAGGGGGCATAACATGGACTAGAGATTTAGCTCAAAGACAGAGTGCTTGCCCAGCATTCATGGAGACCTGATTTCCATTCCCAGCACTAGAAAACTGCAAATAAATTTTCCTTCTGTGAGCTGGAGGGAAACTTCAGTAGTCAAGAGTACTTGCATAGGATCTGGTTTGGTTCCCAGCACCCACAAGGTGGCTCATAACCATATGCAACTCCTGTTCCAGGGGAGCTTTGGTCACACCTGTGGTGCACAGAAATGCATGAAGACAAACATGTTCAAGTAAAGTTAATCTAAAAACATGTTTTTAATTCTTGCTTTGTATTCCTAATGTAGATGGAATCACTAGTATGATACCTTGCCTTTATTTCTGATGTTGATAGTTTATATCTCTTCTTTTTGGCCTAGATAGATTTTTTTCACTTTTTCACAAAACTAATTTGTAGTTTCATTGATTTCTCTGTTGTTTTAAAATTTTTAACATGTACCTCAAAATACAGTTTGTCTTTAAATCTGAGACTATTTTGATGATATTCTATGTATACTTGAGATTAACATATATTCTTCTAGAAATGAATGGAGTGCTCCATAACAGTCAATGAGATTATGTTTACTTATAATATTTTTAAGTCAACTAGATCCTTACTTTCTACTCAATTTGGCTATCAATTGCTAAAAGAGGGTTGCAGAAAACTACAATTAACTTGCCTATTCTTTCCTTCCGTTTTATCTACTTCATGTATTTTCATATCTCATTACACACACACACATATATATACATATACATATACATATATATATATTCATATTTACCCAAGACAATTTTCGTTTGCTGTGAAGTGGATGGACTGTGTATGACTTTTTAAAATAATTTATCATATCATTCTCTTGTGTAGTGTTACTATGATATACCTTGTTCCATCGCTTTACCTTTAATCTGTCAGATTCTTGATATTTAACATGAATTTCTATACACAAGCATGTAAATAATCCTCCCTTTTGATTAGATCTTTCAATAATCACATGTTCAGTACATTAAGCATTTCACTTTTGCGGTAATCATTTATACAGAAGGACTGACAGCTACCACAGTTCTTCTGGTGTTTTTTCCTTCTTTCACTGCATTCTCTTTTAAAAGATTTATTTGTTTGTTCATTTGATATGCATGTGCATGTACCTGCATAAGTTTGTGTGTACCATGTGCATTCAGGAGCCCAAGGAGGCCCAGAAGAGGGTGATGGTTCCATGGAACTGGACCAGCAGGCAGTTCTGATCTGCTATGTGGGTGTGGGGAACTGAACCTGTCCTCTGAAGGAGCAGCCAGTGCTCTAACCCCCAAGCCATCTCTCCAGTACCCTGCATTCTCTTTTATAATGAAAATTTTGTGTGATCCTATTTTCTTTTCTTGTGACATATAAATTAATTATACCTCTGAAACAAAACAAAACAGTGTGGACTGTAGGCTCAGCAATCAAGACTGACATATTCTTCCAGAAGACTACAGTCCAGTTCCCAGTACTCATGATGGATGGTTTATAGCTACCTGTAACTCCAGCTCCAGAAAGTCTGACACCCTCTTCTTGCCTCTGTAAGCACCTGGTCTCATGTGACACACACTCAAACAAACCTATACATAGACATAAATAAAAATAAAACCTAAATAGTAGTTGTATTAGAGTTTACAACATACATTTTAACAAATATTGGTGTGCCCTCAAGTAATAGTATAACAGTTTATATGCAATGACAGAAACATAACTGAATATTTCCTTTCCTCCCTTTTGGTCTTATTACCTTGACACACTTCAACGAAGAATTTTATTTTACCATCGTTTTTGTCTTCACCATACAATGTTTTTTCTTTTGTATGTGGGTTTCAGTTTCTGACCTATATAGCTTTCATTCTCCCTAGAGAACATTTCTTAACATTTCTTGGAGGTCAATTCTGCTGAATTTTATCAATTTTTTTCCTTGAGTAAGTCCATATTTCTTTTAATTTTGAAGTGTAATTCATTAGATATAGAATTCTAGAATAAATTTTTCTTTCAAATCCCAGCATTTATGTAGCATTTTCTTGTTATTTTATGATTTCTGATGAGCAGTCCTGTATAGTCATATTTGTCTATAGTTAATTTGTACCCGCACACACCCACTTATAATCTAACTTCATTCAGGATTGATTTGGCTGCTTTGTTGTGAATTTTCTTTACCACTATTATGTGTGTGTGTGTGTGTGTGTGTGTGTGTGTGTGTGTGTGTGTGTGTGTGTGCATGATGGGGATGGGGAGAAGGTTTGCACATGCCATGGTATACAGTTGTGGAGGTTAGAGGACATTTCTGTGGAGTAGACCAATTTTTAACTTACACATTTACATTGATACCAGGAACCAAATTAAGGCTGTCAGCACGCTTGCATAGCAAGTCTTTTACTTCCAGAGCCTTTTTACTAGCCCAGTATCTTCTTTTCTTAAACATTATATTAGCCTGCTTTGTTGCTTTTTTCCTTTTTTTTTTAACAAAATCGTAGATTTCATTATGAAAGCACATGTGCACAATGTACATTAATCATATTCACCTTTATTATGCTCTCTTGCCTTTTTTGTCCCTCCAAATTTTCTCCATCCTTCAAATGGTCACTCTACTATTTCAACGACTTTTTTTTAAAATAAATCAAGATACATATAAGAGAAATGTATATTTGTCTTTCTGTGTATGGTTTATTCTGCTCAATATGACTTTTTCCAATTTTATCTATTTTCCTGCAAATGACATGTTTTTTTTTCCTTTATGGATGACTAAAACTGTATTAGTTGTATAACTGTATTAGTTTCTTCATCAGTTCTTCAGTTGATAAGTACACAGGCTGATTTTATGTCTTTGCTATTATGAATAGTGATGGGAAGAAAGTAAATGCACAGGTATCTCTCTTGTATGGTGACTTTAATTCCTTGAGTATGTGAATTAGAACTCTTGAAAAAGAGTTGTGTCTACTGAAACTGATTGGCTGATTAAAACCAGTACTGTGAAGAGACTGAACTAACGTTCTAAGACTAACAGATAAAACTATTGGAATTTATTAACTTAGCAAACCCACTTATCTTAGTTCGGGTTTGTTATTGTTGTGAAGAAACACCATGACTATCACAACTCTTATAAATTAAAACATATAATTGAGATGGCTCACTTACAGTTTCAGAGGTTCAGTCCATTATTATTAGGATGGGGAGCATGGTACCATGCAGGCAGACATGGAGCTGGAGCTGAGAGTCCCACATCTTGACTTAGTGGCAACAGGAAGTTGACTGACTCACTGGATGGTATCCTGAGCATATGAAACTTCAAAGCCTACCTCCTCAGTGACATATTTCCTCCAACAGAGACACACCTGCTAATAGTGCCACTCCATTTGGAGGCCATTTTCTTTTTTTTTATATGCATCTTAGGCTTAAAAAAAGCCTCCTCCATCCTCTGTAACAACCTTTCTGATGTACTGACAATTGTATTTTAAACTTGCCTTGATTTATAACATTTCTTTGTTCTGTATAACTATAAAACATCATGAAGAAACTGCTTCTTCATTAGAATGTGGAATTTGGGATAATCAAAATCTATGTTCCTGGGTCATGGTCACCCAAGACAGCCCCAGAAAAAACTATCTCTTCTTCCTTTAAAATGAGAGCTGTGATGGTTTTGTTGTTTGTTTTTGTTTTCATTTTGCATTGTCAGTTATATTCCCAGGAGCAGTATTTCTAGATCACATACTAGTACTGTTTTTAGTTTTTGAGGAAACCCTACACTGTTTTTTATAGTGGCTGTTATAATTTATAATCCCACAAATAGTGTATAAGTGTTTCTTTACCCCCTCATCCTCACCAGCATTATTTTTGTTTGTTTTCTTGGAGATAGTCATTCTGCATACACTGAGATGAAGCCTTATCCCTTAAGGATAATGATAATAAGAATTTTTAATGTAAGTACTGACCATTTGTGTTTCCTTTGAAAACTATCTTTTGAATTCATTTGCACATTTATTGATACAATTTTTCATTCTTTTGAAATTTAGTTGTTAAGTTTGAAACTCAGGGCAAACTCTTCCATATCTAGGAGTGGTCATATCATTTCCTTTCCTTTTTATTTCTTTTTATTTTTACATTCATTAATTTTTTGAGATCTTTATGAATTTTGGATATTAGTTCCCTGTCAAGTGAATAGCTAACAAATTTTCTATTGTGTAGCTTGCAGCTTTGCTCTACTAATTAATCTTTTTAAAATAAACCTTTGTTGTTTGACTCAATACCATTTGTGAATTTTCATTATTAGAATCTTTCTTTATTCCCTCTTCTATGATTTAATACTACATCTAATATACTTTCTTTGTTCATTTTCTTTCTTTTTTGGGGTGGGTGGAGGGCTGTTCATTGAATGATGTTTCTGCTGATTACCTCCTTGAATCTGGTTTGATGAGCCATTAATTTTGCAATGTTCTATCTAGAATTTCATAAGTTCATTATATCTGTTCATTTTCCTACAACTGATATTACAATTATGTATGTTACTTCTTTTGAAACAGTCCCATACTTCTTGGATATTGTTTTCTGCTCCCTTCCTGACAATCTTTTTGCTCTTCACATTTCAGTTTGAAAGTTTCTATTTATATATTTTCAAGTTCAATGACTCTTTGCTTGGTCATATCCAGCCTACTATTGAGTTCATGAAAGAGAATCTTCGTTTCTATGATAGTATGCTCTGATTTTTTACAGTTCCTTTTGATCTTTATGTTAGCATTAAAATTGTACTCTGTGTATACTACTCATCCTTTTTGCGTGGCACCAACTTTTTCCATTTTCTCTCAAATGAAAGCAATCATAGATACTTTAATTTTCTTCTTCTATTGTTCCAATGTCAGTGTCACATAGAAGCCTGATTCTGAGCACTGCTCTATCTTTTCAAACTATATTTTATACTTGCTGAGACCCAGGCATAATATATTAGGTAAAAGGCATTGACATAAATAGGCTTGTTGGGATGTTTTATACTAATCAGGTAGAAATGGACTGCTTCTGTTTATGATATCTGCATGTGCTAAAGGCTTCAAATTCCTCTTATGTCATTTTTTACCCCCCTCTTTAGACTACCACAAGTGCTATTCAGAGAGAATCTGCATCTTCAAGCTCCTCCAACTGCAATCCATTGTTACTATATTGAAGTCCTGCTGGCAGGATGCAGAGAAAGGAAGTGTTTTATAATCTTATCACAACTCAAAGACTTTTAACAAGCCTTTTTCCTTGGGCTATTCAAAATGTTTTTAGTTATCTCCACTTAGGAAGCCTAGAGGGAATTGGGTGAGAGTAGGGGGATGTACTTCTTTCAGCTAGAGTAAGGCTCTGAGAAAGTATTATTCCCTGCTGAGTGTAACTTTATTACAGAGAACACTCTGGACACATTTCTCAATATTAATCTTTCTCTGTCCCTAGGAAAGGAAAAAAGCCACAGCAGGATCTTTCTTGACACTTCAGTATGAGAAATTGTGATGTTCCTAAAGGTAAAATGCATTTAAATATTGAACCAGGGGAGTTTTACATTCCTATGTTACTCCACAGTGATAGTCACCAAAATCATCATTAGTTTGTTCATATCAATTTTTCTCTGTGATCATGGCTCTATGAAAGATTTGAGAAAAATCCCTTATTTTGATTTTCTCATTTGTTCAGCTTTTCTATAAGATGGGAATGTTGTTCTCCAAGCTTTTTATGTCACGATAGTAATTCCTTAAGTCAGACTTTGTGGAAACAGAGGTTTTTACATTATTTTGAAAAACTTTAATTTTGCTGGGCAGTGGTGGTGCATACCTTTATACCCAGCACTCGGGAGGCAGAGGCAGGCAGATCTATGGGAATTTGAGGCCACCCTGGGCTACAGAGTGAGTTCTAGGAAAAGGCCCCAAAGCTGCACAGAGAACCCTGTCTCAAAAAAACAAAACAAAACAAAAACAAATAAAACAAAAAACAAACGAAAAAACCCAAAAAAATAATTTTGTGTAACGTAAGTTACAATCAATTCTAATTATATTTATTCTTCTACACTTGTATATGTGTATACTAAAATGAATTCCACATGTATGGTCCTATATCCTCATAATTTAGATTTAGCTCTAAAATGGGTGGAACTTTTTCAAATATCGTTATCTACCTGATTATGACTATTGCATTGCTTATGAATTTCAGAAAACAGTTGGTCTAAATGCTGGTTTGTGGTGATATTTTATTTGTGCTTTAATAAAGTTTGCCTGGAGATAAGAGGAAATAGCAAGCCATTTTAAGTAAACAAAGAAGTCAGGCAGTGGTAGAACATGCCCTTAATCCTATTACTTAGTAGGCAGGGTCTCTGTGTGTTCAAGGCCACACTAGGGAACAGAGCCAAGTGTGGTAACACACCAGTACCAACCATAGAGACCCAGAGGTCTGTACATACAGACAGAAAGTGACAAAGCTGTGTAGTAAGAGGAAGTGAGGTAGCTGGGCTAAGAGAGCCAATAAGAGGGCAGAACAGCAAGGCAATAAAGGTGTGGGTAGACAGGAAGTAACACACATTTGGAAGCTGCAGAGCTGGTGAGGTAAGGTTGGCTGGTGGCTTCCCCTATTTCCCTGATCTAAGGCTTTGACCCCTATATTTGGCTCCGTGTTTTTTATTTAATAAGACCTTTTAAGACTCATGTTACACTGGTTTCATTAATAAATATGTGCACTTCTACTACCAATCTTTGCAAACTGTATTTTGAACTATGGTGTCCTGTCATAATTATTATTGAGGTACTTCTGTAGTCTCAGCAATCCTAGACTCATTTTCTTTGTCTTTGGTAAAAATTCACCAGTGAAATGCTATCATTAATTGTAGTTATATACATATATGTACATATATATATAGATATGTACGATATGATAGAATGCTACAGTCAGAAGAGAGGATTCCTACAAATGACTTTGGTGGTTCAGCCCAAAGTAGTCATTCCTGTTTGAAGCTGTCAATCTAAGAAAAATGAGTACTGGAACTGCCCTAGCCCCCTATGTCTGCAAATAATACCCTCAACTCCCTTATATAAAGGGTTACAGCCAGCTTTTCCCCACCAGAGTCACTCTCCTTCTCCCCCAAAAGAGTTTCTGCCCTTCCCTGTTTGAAATAAATGGGCCAGTCTATTGAGGTCAGATTCCTTTTATGCCTTTTGTCCCTTTACATTACCTCAAAAATCTAACAAATACTTTTTTTCTATAGAATATGAAAAATAAAGACACACTCACACACATACCATATATATGTAGTGTATGTATTTGGTTATTAGATGGGCATAGATTTGTGTAGGTATTGAGATCATATCAAACATTAACAAAATTAATTTTAGTTCATAATTGTTGGAAAGCATGGATTAATTACATTTAGTGAAAAGTCTATTTAGCCATTCAATATGCCAAAATACTACTACTAATAATAATACTAAGAATGTGAACTTTTAAGTACAAAGATATTAATAAAGAAAAAATCAAAACCAAGAAATTCAAGTCAACATTATCAGGGATTCTGAACCTTCCTCAGTCCACTCACCCCCACATGAAGAATCTTATAAAAGTTGAAATAAAGTATTTCTATACTCTGTAATATTCAAAGGTATCTATGATAACACAAAGTAATAGAAACTGTCAAAGTACAATTCAGTAGAACTATAAAGGGAAATGTTGCTGGAAAATTTCTCTCGAGCTCCCAAGTCCCGCCAGCTCCCAAGTCCCACCAGTCCCAGAAACCACTTACAAAATAAACACACAGACGCTTACATTATTTAAACTGCTTGGCCATTTGCTCAGGCCTATCATTGTCTAGCTCTTACTCTTATATTTAGCCCATTTCTATTAATCTCTACTTTGCCACGTGGCTCGTGGCTTACCGGTACTTTACATCTTCCTTGTTCTGGCCGCGGCTCCAGGCAGTCTCTTCCCTTCACCTTCCTGTTCCCTCTCCTCCCTTCTCTGTTAGTCCCGCCTATACTTCCTGTCTGGCTACCGGCCAATCAGTGCTTTATTGATAGAGTGATATCCACAGCAGGGAAATATGTCAGATATTGAAAAGGTATTTTCTCAATGTTTTGGAGACAAGTTGTCAAGGATCTTTACATTTTATTGTGTACCATTTCTCTCTTTCCATTCCATTTTGCACATCATATTGGGAAAATTTGTGATTGAAGACAGCCATTTATAAAACTGACCAACTTAGCAGTGAGCTAAGTGGAGATAAAAAGACTTCTATTGCTCACCTATCTTAAGCAAAGAATTTTCAACTCCTTCAAATCTTTTTTTGATAGGTAATGTTCAAGTTAGTTGAGGCTCAACAGAAAATATTTCTGCCTCCTGAAGAAAACTCAACAATGTAGCAGAAGGAAATTTGATTTTGTCTTAATCAAGTAACCACAATAAAGATGAATAATGCTGTTATTTCAAAAGCTAGGATCATATACAACAAGGGTCTAGAACAAATAAAAACTGGATGAATGTCTATCTTCTCTTTGTCAATCTCAGGATATTAAGCAATCAATTTAGGACAAAGGTTACTGACCTATAACGATATTGAGACCTGAAACTAGGAAAGTATAAGGCCTTGAGTAGTAGATGTATAAAGAACTGCAATATGGAAATAGAGTCATTTACAGAAAAGCTCACAGCAAATGGGTGGGTGTAGAGTTATGGTACAGTTAGAATTTTCCTCTTTAGGTGATGAACAGAATCTGGGGAGATGACTGCAGCAAATAAAAATGTATCTAAATTGGAAATTCAAGCAATTGTTCATGTATCTAAACACATTTTCTGGTTCATAATAGATCTGAAGATGAAGGCTGGAGAGATGGGTTAGTAGATCTTTCAAAGGGTCCAGGTTCAATTCTCAACACTCACATAGCAGCTTACAATGGGCTAAAATTCTAGTTCCAGGGAATCAGACACCTTTTTCTGGCCTCCACAAGCACTGTGCATGCATGTGGTATATAGACGTGTAGACAAAATACCAATACACAGAAAATAAATGTATTTTTAAAAGAAAGATCCAAAGAACTCAGGCAGAAATAGTAGGCTGAATGAGTTCAAGAGACAAGAAAATATTAGGTGCTATTGAGACAGCTGGGATCTGGTGAATAGATAAACATGCAAGAGCTAATTTTAGGAAAGAACACTGAAAATACATGTAGAAATTTCATGTTGGGTCCTTGGCCAGTTCCTAAATTTAACAGATACTCCATGAGATTCTGAGAGGCTAAACAAATAACTATGTGAAGAAACTTAAGACACAGACAGAGATTCCATAGGTGACTTATTTCTGAGGAAAGAGGGGATTCTGGACCCATGTGAAAGACCTTGAGGAACAAGTCAGACATTTAGTTGACACACTAGAAAGGACAATCCCTAGGCACACAGTAGCAAGGATTAAAACTAATACTTGATAGTACTGAGGCAATCTCCCCCTAAGAGAAAGATAACATAAGAAAAAGCCTCTAAAAACCTCCATATTATTCCAAGTTCTATTGAAAAAATGACTAAACATGTAAAAGAAAGGGGAAAAGTAGGTGAAAGATATGGATAAAATACATTGCAAAGAGAAATTTGAACAAGAAAGACTTCAGAGTAACTACAATTATTGTTATCTCTCAGTCAAAGTTGTAGAAAAGATTAAGTAAAATTATGTACAAACAAATGTTTAATGCTCAGGTATTTTCTGTGCTCTTAGGTATTGCTGGAAAAACACTTCAACCTTTAATCAGCAACTACAGAGCTTTTATGTAGTACAGAATAATAATCTCAGAAATAATTATCCAAAATTGGCAACTAAGACAATTATAGTTTTAATTCATATGAATTCTCCTAAAAATGTGTCTCCCTATGAATATACCTTGGGTGCTTTGATTGATTGGAATACAGGCCTAATTATCAGTATAGTATGATATATTAAGAATATGTTCTGCAAAACACATCTAATTTTAATTATAATAGATCTCTTCTATTCATTAACTTTTCATGAAATTTGCTCACTTATGCACATGAGTTCCAGTTAACTACCACTTAGTAATTAAAATACTAGACACTGAGTAGACCTAACTGTTAGATCACCTCATTGTTAAGCTAAAAGTTCAAATAGTTCTTATGATTTATAAACTATACAATAGTTCAAACTGAGAAAATAGAACATTACAAGTAGCAAAATACAGCAAGAATTAAAGACAACATATTGCTGAGACTTTACAGGGAGAAAGTTATTATATAAGAAATTTCAGTAATTATCATCATCATCAAAAAGCACTTAAGGGCCCACCTGCATCTGGAAAAGTTTTAGAAATTCAACAAAGCAAATTAAATGATATGTTGCATCCTGTATAAAAATGTATGTTTATATGTTTTTATAAATAAATAGTTTAGAATTTGCAGTTAGAATATTGAGAAAAGAAGTAATCATATAATCTGGGTTTTTAATGTAGCATATAATCATTAGATAGACTTCTGTACCTTTGCAGTTTCAGCAATAACACAGAAGTGTAACAGAAGTTTGAACATAAATACAAAAACAGTATTTTAATGTAGTGTGTTTTGGAATAAATATTTTGTACAATCCACTAATACTGTCATTCTCAATACCCTTTCATAGGGTTCTCAATTTTAGAGGGTGAAAGAAAAACATAATTTGATAGTATTATTTTCTTCTTAAAATAAATCCATAATCACTTCACATTTAATGTATTTCCTGTAGTATCTTTACTTCCTTATTCATTACTCATTTACACATAAATTTCTTCATGTTCCAATTACTTGTTTAACATTTATCTATCAGTAAAGTTTACATTTAGGAAATGGGGATAAGTATAGCATGAGACACTACAAGTTTCTGTAAGCATGGATAATGTATTCTAACTAGAGGAAGTAAATACATACATTAATTTTAGGCATGAAAAATTACATTGAGGCTTAAACACTGCTGTAGCTGAAGTTTTCCTGTGTCACACCTGGCCTATGGTCAGGACAAATCTCTCACACAGAGGCTTATATTAATTAAAATTGCTCAGCCATTAGCTCAAGCCTACCACTGACTAGCTATCCCACTTAAGCTAACCCATAATTCTTATTTATGTTTAGCCATGTGGCTTGGTAACTTTTCTCAGTTCTGCCTTTACATCTTGCTTCTTCTGTGTCTGGCTGGCGACTCCTGACTCAGCCTTCCTGTTTCCAAAATTCTCCTCTCTGCTTATCCTGCCTATACTATACTTCCTGCCTGGCTACTGGCCAATCAGCGTTTTATTTATCAACCAAATCAGAGCAACACACATTCACAGCATACAGAAAGACATCCCCAGCACTTCCCCTTTTCTTTTTTTTTCAGAAAGGAAGGTTTTAACTTTAACATAGTAAAATTATGTATAACAAAACAATTATCAAGCAAGAATTATAGTTATAATATCTAGTCTATTTATATTTGGCAAAATTAAAGAGGATATTCTATCTATCCTATATTTGTGAGTCTAAGGTTTCATATCTAACTTATTTTTTATCATAACTATGGAAAATATATATATATATATATATATATATATATATTATATATATACATCCTCAGCACACTGCAGACTTCTCATAAAAGTGACAGAAAAACTGTTTTGGGGTTTCAGAAAAGGCATAGACCTGAATTCCAAGGAACAAAATGACTAGTCGAAAGATTTAGATAAAAAAAATAGTGTCCAGACAGAAAACTGAAAGGGAAAAAGTTTATGAAGGAATTGTTTTATTTGATGTTCAAGGAAGAAAGAAGAGGCTAATGTGGCTTGACCTTAGGGAGTAATTGAGGAATGAAAATATATGAGGCAATAGGCATAAGGACTTGAGATTTGATTGAAAATTTAGTAAAAAGAAGTTTTTGGAAACCACACTAATGATGCACACCTTTAATCTCAGCACTTGAGAAACAGAAAGACTGATCTCTGTGAGTTGAAGTCCAGCCTAATCTATATAGTAAATTCAAGGCCACCCAGGGCTACCTAGTAAGACTCTGCCTTAGAAAACAACCAAAGGAAGTCATGAGAGAATTTAAGAACAATAGGACCTGATTTTTACAATGTAAACATTTTAAGTTTTATACATCAATATCTATGTATGTATATGTATACCAAAATTATAAAAATCATTGATTTTTAAAATTAATACACCTTAATAGCAAATAGATTAAATGTAGAATATTGCCAACATCCCAGGAAACCACCACACTGCTTGAAAGTAGCTAGAGTTGTGACTACTATCATTTTGTCTGGCTCTGCTTTGTTTTGGATTTTTTGATTTTGAAATTTAGTCTCTCTATATAGCCTAGCCTAGCCTCAATCATATTATCCTCTTTTGCCTATCTCCAGAGTGCTGAGGTTACAAGGACACAATATAACATCAGGTTCCTTTTTTAGACTTTGTTAAATGGAATACTGTAATTTTTACTTAACTTCTTCTCTTGTTCAAAATTTTGTTTGTAACATCCAATCATGCCCTTGTAAATACTAATATGTTCACAATTTATGATTCTGTCATTTATCAACTCATGTATAAATCACATTTCCTAGAGATATATTATGCATAAAGCATATAAAAATATTCTTAGACATCTTCACAGGTAAACAGCTTACTTTGTCTTGGATATAAAATTTTAGTTAGATAACAGGTAAGCAGATGCCCATAATTCTTAGGAAATACCAGCAAAAAGTTTTCAAAAATAAATTACCAATCTGTTACATGAGTAGGAAATGTGTATTTTAGTCACTTCTCTCTGGCATTATATAATACTAAATTTTTAAAAAATTATTCTTCTTTAAAATGTCATGATTTTAATATATACTAGTAGGTGTGACTTTTCATAATTTAATATATTCAATATTTCTTAAATGCTTTTTTAAGCTTATATCTTAATGAGCTTTCAAAAATGGAAACACTCACAAAGCCATCAGCACAATCAAGACAGATGGCATTTTTGTCAAGCACAGACTCCCTGCTACATTCTACTGGCATTCTGAGAGCTTGAATAATGCTGAATTAAAAAGCAGTGGACTCATTTTTTTGGTGGAAGGAATTTTAAAACAGGAGAGCATTCAGGCTATGGTATGGTTGTTACTTACTACTCTTACCTAGATCTATACTGAAAAGGAGAAGGGAACAAGTTGAGGAGAAGATTTTAATAAATGTGTGCCCTTTGGAAAACAAAAGAGGGAATTTGAAGCTACAAACAAGAATGCTACTGAGAAAGCAGCTGTAATTGTCAAAAAAAAAAAAACTTGAAGAAAACTAACAAAACAAAATGAAAAACAAAAACAAGTCACATATTTCAAACATACATTGTCATGAAAAGTAAACATTCTCTTTCCAAAAGGGAGGAATTGATGAACAGCCAGCTATGATGGGGCCAAACAAGATCATAGCCTTGCCATGCAAACATTTACTCCTGCAGCAGTGTATCTGGCCTCTTGTGCTCATGCTAAAATCATCTGGGCTCCAGAGGGCATGGAACTCCTGTCTTATAGCTTTGTCAATCACTGCATGTACAGTCTTTTTCTTGTGTTAGCTCCACTCCATACTTGTTACCTTCCCCTAGTAGACAAACTTCTCATGACCCTGGCATCTTCAACATCCCAGGATATCCATTTCAAATTAACTCTCACCTTCATGTCTTTACATATTATCCCCTCAGTGTTTTCTTCCAAGTATTTTGACACGGTCATAAAGTGTCTGGCCTCTGGGGCCCTTTGAAATTAGGCATAAGTCTCCATGAGCCCCTCAATCTTGTATCTTTCATGTCTGCAAAACTAGTTCCTTATAGCTGTTGCTGCCAAGTTCTGCTGCAAGTTCAGGATGGAGCCCGGCTTCCTTGGAGCAAAGCTGTAATGGCGTCTCTGTGTAGAAAGTTGTTTTTAAACAAAGAGGCCCTTCATTTGTATTCTTGATTTAAGGTCTCTATTTTGAAATGAATTATGGTTTTTATAAGCTGGATCTTCAGATTGGTGAGTCCTTGTTTTTTCATGTATCTTTCCTATTTTCTTAGTGCAGAGTAGGGGATTTCTTTGTAACAATTACAGCCTATTTTTCAGCATGTATCTTGACTGTGACTTTAAATTCCCTTGAGCTCTTCTTGAAAAATTCCATTTTAAGTATTTGTCTTGTCCTCTTGATGCTCTTTTTTACATAGACCTGAGTAAGAGTAGTGAGTAATCAACATACCATAGCCTGAATTCTCTCCTACCTTAAAATTTCTTCTACTAAACACAGTAGTCCATTACATTTAAATTTAGCCTCATTTGAGCTCTCAAGATAAGAATGCAGTTATTCTTTGCCAGAATATAACACAAATGGCCTCTAAACAAATTTCCAAGAGCATCCTTATTTCCCTCTAAAACATTATAAACTGGGTCTTCAGAATTCATATTTCTTTTGATCTCCTGGTATTTCAAACACTCACCACAATGTCCCATTAAACTCTCCTGACAGTATTCAACAGATTTTTCTAGCTTGAGTTTTCAAACACTTCTATATTCCTCCTGCAAACCAGTTCCAAATGCCTAAGAACCACATGATCAGGTTTATTATGAACAGTTAGATATATTAAGCAATCCTCCAATTCCAATAACAATAACAATTTTCCATAATAGTTAATGTCCTCATTGATGGAAGCAGCAGCTTAAGGAAAAGGGTTTATTTTAGCTCATAGTTTGAGAATACAGGCCATCATGGAGAGAAAGCTCAGAGCAGCAGGAGGCTGAAGCAGCTAATCTCATAGCACCTACAGCTAGAAAACAGATTTATTAATGCAAGTTTTCAGCTCACTTTCTTCATTTGATTCAGTCCATGACTCTTGCCCATGGACTGGTACCACAAATAATTATGATGGGTCTTTTTCACAGCAATGAGAATGGTAACTAATATATAACTGTCACACTTCAGATTAAAGATCTAATTTACATATAACACCTGCCCTAGTTATAGGTACTATTGCTGAGATGAAACATCATACCAAAAGCAAGTTGGGGTGGTAAGGGTTTATTTGACTTATACTTCCACATCACAGTCCATCATTGAAGGAAGTCAGGACTGGAACTCAAACTGGGCACGATCCTGGAGGCAGGAACTGATGCAGAGGCCACAGAAGAGTGTTGCTCATTGGCTTGCTCCTCATGGTTTGCACACAGCCTTCTTTCTTACAGAATCCAGGACTACCAGCCCAGGAAAGGCACCACCACCAATAGGCCAAGCCCTCTTACATTAATCGATAATTAAGAAAATGTCTTAAAGCTGTGTCTTATGAAAGCATTTTCTCAACTGAGGTTACATCCTTTCAGATGACTCTAGCTTGCATCAAGTGGACATAAAGTGAGCCAACAAAGCTTCCATTCCAAAGCCCAGGAATCAGAGATGTATCATCTCTGTTAGATCGGTATTGATGGCGGTGATATGAAAATTAAAGAAGGAATACAGGGTTCTCCAGAAGTAGAATGTCCTTTAATCAGAACAGTGGAGGGCACTGGTCTCTTTCGGGATCTAGAGACTGTACATATGGGTTTGGGGTTTTATAGGGAAGATAAAGGGAATTTGGGGTGAGTTCCCCTGCAGTCTTGAATTGGTAGACAGCAGAGGAGGCTGTTATGCTGATGCTCTCTTATTGGAAATTTCCTGGATCCTAAACAGTCTAGTGTCATCAGTCAAGTCAACTCTCCTGTCAGGAGTTTCTCAGCCTACCTGAGAATTTTAGGTCATTAAGCCTTCAATTTCCTCTTTCAGATATGATCATCACTCCTTGTGGTCTAGAGATATAAGAAATCCAAGGATAAGATATATTTCATTGTTTTCAAAGCCACAATACAATTGCAAACAGTAAGAAGAAAAAAAACATAATGAAACATTGATGAGCTAGATGGTGGTGACCACACCTTTAATCCTAGCACTTGGGAGGCAGAGGCAGGTGTTTCTCTGTGAGTTCTAGGCCAGCCTGGCCTAAAGAGCTAGGCCCAGGACAGCTAGGGCTGTTACACAGAGAAACCTTGTCTCAAAAAACAAACAAACAATAAAGAAACATATATGAGAGTGATGTAAACAAACTTAAGCATGCAATACCATCATGGTAAATGAGGCAAATATTATGAAGAATCCAATCTGCGAATGCCTTTGATTAGATTTCAACTGTGTTCTGCACATGAAACTTCTCTTAACATTAGATTCTATGTCCAGATCATCAGTGTAGACTAGGCAGTGAGCTTTTTAAGCCACCTCAGCATATGGAAGTTTGTAATACAAAGTGTAGTGCTTTACAAAATTACTCTGCCTGAAAACTTGGTTCACTTTTGTATTTGATACAAAAAAAACATAAAATTCTAAGGTTTTTAAGTCTGTTTTTGTTTTATGTTGTCTTGTTTTTCTTCTTCCTGCCTTAAACACCTCTTTCTGGCAGATCTTCAACTGATGAAACAGCCTAGCTCCCACTTGGGTTTCAAAGCCATCTTATAGTAAAAACAAACTAGGTTCATTTCCATTTATGATTAAACTGCTGTTTCTCAAGGATTGGAGTATGCCCAAACTATAATCTTAGCTACAAATGGTTCTGTACTGTTTTTTTCCAAGAAATGGCACTCATGCCTTTGTTTTTTTTTAAATTTATTTTATTTTATTTTACAATATAATTCAACTTTACATATCAGCCATAGATTCCCCCGTTCTCCCCATGCCTTTGTTTTGATAGTTTATTATAACTACCCTGTTATGACCACCTTGTAGGCATGCCTAGGTTGTTATGACCAACTTGTTATGCTTATGTTTCACCTTGTAACCCTACCTATTTGCCTGCCCAATCCCCTGTTTGGAAACCCCCTACCCCAAGCCATTAAAAACTTTATCCTTCCTGTGTCCAATGATGACTTCTTGAACCCTGCCTTAGGGGGAGGCAGTCCGTGTACATGAATACAAAAGCTTGCTTTAATTAATTTGGCCATGATGATTTCGGTCAATGATCTTTCCCCTTGCATCTTTGGGACTACACAACCTTCCTTCCTCACCCTATCCCCTATTCTCACTGCCAACACTGTAGTCACTCTCTCCATGGATAATGGTTTGGTCATGCTTGACAGGGAATCAGGTAAGTGATTTTCACTTTCCTTCCCATTTTCCATTCCAGTTCCCCAGTCTTATGCCCAGCTTAGTAGCAGACCACCTGCTGTGCCATCTCCCTCCTTTCTACCTCCATTCCAAAGGGATTAAACAGATATTCTCCCATAGCCATCCTTCATTACCCTATCCCTTTGTCTCGACCACCAACACTGGAGATAGTCTACCTCTGGAAACCCACTGGCCATGCCTGAATGAGGTAACCTAGACCTAAAAGACAATTATAGTATATGTTTGCTTATATGTGAATATTGGCTGCTAAATCTTTGATAAGCAAGATACAACCCATATAACCACAGAGGGTAGATAGAGAGTAAGTGATTTAGTGGTGGACTGGATCACCATAGGAAAGAAACCAGACTAGATAGTTATGGTTGGTAGGGGTGGGGCATAGTACTATAATAATAAGAGGATCAAACATGGAGGGAGCAAAGAGACAGGTGAAGGAGGGAATATGTGAAGGGCCAGCTAAAAGTAAGAGGCATTTGAGAGGTTGTATGGAAACCTAACACAGTAGAAGCTCCTATGATATATACATGTATGAAGGTGATCTAAATGATATCACCAAATAATACGGGAGACAGAGCTTTAACTGGCCATCACTTGTCACCAAACGAAACTTCTGGTACCATGAACGGATTACATATAATTGAGTTGTTGGCCAAAGGGGTCTCATGAGAACCCCCAAACACCCCAGGGTATTGCCAAGGTCATTGCTGGCTCTATACAAACTGACTGTAAAGCCCTATTGCTGAAGATAATACCTACGCAACTCATTGAAGGTGGAGAAGTTGAGCTAGTGCCTACATAGAGCCTTCACCCTTGCTGACTAGTGTGCATGGTACTGAATGGTACTCTGCACATTACCATAGGAGAAAGGTAAACACCAACGCAGCTATAAACACATCAATCTACAATGGTGACCTTCATGTAAGATGTGTGAGTGCAATAGTGGCACAAAGCTTGTGCAGGTGGGTAAGCAACCAATCTGACATGAGTTAAGGCCTACTCTATGAGATGGAACCCATCCCTGACACTGCTCAGGTGGCCAAGAACCTAAAACTAGATAGGCCAGAGGTCTGGGGGAAAACCAATACTATAGAATACTACTATTCTGCTAAAGGAACATAGCAACAAAATGACTCGTTATGATATTATGCTATGCTCATAGATCCATGCCTTGCTCAGCCATCATCAGAGATGCTTCCTCTTTCAGCATATGGGAAAAAATACAGAGACCCACAGCTTGACAATGTGCAGAGAATGAGAGACCTTGGAACAGTCTGTTCTAAATGGATCTTCCATCAATTCCCTTCCCTGAAAACCCAGAGATCCCTTTGGAAAAGGAGGCAGAAAGATTATAAGAGCCAGAGAAGATGAAGAATACACACACACACACACACACACACACACACACACACACACACACACAAATCTAAGCCTTCTAAACATAGCAGGACTGATGCACATAAGAATTCACAGAAACTGTGGCTACATGCTCAGGTCCTGCACATGTCTGGGACTGATGAGGTGCCAGTGCTGAGAGTAAAAGTAGACATAAGGCCCCATTCTTCTAACCCAGAAGCTATCTCTAATTGATAACCACTCTCAAATTAAAACTTGGTTTTCTCTAAGCGAGTCTAACTAGATAAACAAACCACTCTTAAGGCTTGACTCCATGACCAGAATAGATGGTCAACATAAAGCAAAATCAGTGCTACTTTTGAAGGTTTTATTTTTTGTCTCATAATGCTTTATCTGGGAATTTTTCCATTTATTACCCTATAGTTATTTTGCTTATATATTATCGTTTTTAATTTTGTGTTTTTTAGGAGATTTCTGTGTGTGCCAGTGAGAATGACTCTACCATTATGTGCTGTGGGATGGTCTGTATGTCAAACATGTTGCTTATTGGTCAATGAATAAAACACTGATTGGCCAGTGGTCAGGAAGGAAGAAGTATAGGCGGGACAAGGAGGAGAGAATGCTGGGAAGTGGAAGGCTGAGCCGGAGACACTGCCAGCCGCCACCATGACAAACAGCATATGAAGATGCCGGTAAGCCACGAGCCATGTGGCAAGGTATAGATTTATAGAAATGGATTAATTTAAGCTATAAAAACAGTTAGCAAGAAGCCTGCCACGGCCATACAGTTTGTAAGCAAAATAAGTCTCTGTGTTTACTTGGTTGGGTCTGAGCGGCTGTGGGACTGGCGGGTGAGAGATTTATCCTGACTATGGGTCAGGCAGGAAAACTCTAGCTACAATTATGAGCTGCTTTTAATTTCTCTTTGGCTATTTGTTTTTCTGCTCATTTGTTTCTATTGTCCTATTCAGGTTTGTTTGTCTTTATTTAATCATATTTTTTATGATGCTTGTTTGTTTTCTATTGAGAAGTAGCAAAAACGAGTGTGGATTTGGGTCAGTGGGAAGGTGGGGTTGGATCTTGGCAGAGTTAGGGGAAGGGAAACAATAATCAGAATATATTTTATAAAAAAACCTATTTTTAATTAAAAAAGAAAACCTACTTCTAGTTCTGATTGAAGACTGGTTTCTTTTTAAATAGACCAAAGTCTCATTTTTCTAACTCATTACTCTTTTTTGAAGCATGCAAAAAACAGTGTACTCAAATGACCTAGTTACTTTCAATACCCTTTCAAGATTGGGTAAAGAAGTGCTAAATTCATGTAAGCAAGTTGAAAATTCTACCCTTGGATTTTTATGCATGAGGTGTACCTAAAATGGATGTGTAAGGCTTGAGTGATTGAATGACACAGAACTATCAGTCATTCTCAATCCTAAATCTATCGTTCTTATAAAGAAATTACACACCCTTCTAAAAGTTGTCTTTAAGAAGCTTTTAATTTGTTTCAGTATGATTTTTATTACTATGACTGAATATTTGACACTTACTAAAGGAAATTTTATTTTGATTCTCAAAACATTAGGGTGAGGTCTCACCTTATAATTATTTACTCTTGTGCTAATTCTATGCTTTGGTAGTAAGAGCTAACTCAATTCCCTGAGAATTGTTCCAGTCTCATACAACAGGAACAGTCATTCTTTCATTGTGGCGAAACCTTCATGAACCAAACACATCTCAAAGCATACTTCCTTTCTCAACATTGCTTCATTTAGATTTTAATTTCAACTGGAATTTCGGAGAAAGCATACAATTTTCACACTATTCCACAATATTAAATGAAAGAAACCATGTATGTAACCAAAAGAATCGTCACAGTATCACAGGTTCAATTATTTTGTCTTCCAGCAAAAGAAAAGGTATTTCACATGCTATTTTTCATTCAAGAGCTAAAAAGTCTTTGGTAAAGCACCATTCTACCAACAGTCAAGGCCAAATGCATACTAATAATATGGAGTAGAAGCAGGAGCACACACAAGTAAAATGCAGTTTCATAAGGTAATGAAAATTATATGTTAGAATCAAGATAACAACTTATTTTGCAGTCACAATTGTTACAAAAGCAGTCTTTATTGAGCAGGCTTATATGAATGAAAATGTATGTCCAGAAGTGAGTGAGTTTATAGGAAAATCATTATAATTTTAATATGTAATTTAATATGCACATATATAATTTCTATTTACATCTTTTATGCATGTATACTGCATTAGAGAATATGACACACATACATTTATATTTTATCACTTTGAATAAAATATTGATTTTTATATAAGGAAGCATAAAATTGATAAAATGTGAGTAAAACTAGATTATTTAGAATTAATAAAAATAGTGATAGGCTAGAAAGATGGATCAGTGATTGAGAATACTAGCTAACTACTCTTCCAAAGGATCCAGGTTCAATTCTCATAACCCACATAGTAGCTAACAATCATCTGTAAGTCCAGTTTTGGGGGTTCTAACGATTACCTCTTCTTGCTTCTAAGGCATTGCATACACATGGTGCATAGACATACATGCAGGAAAAACACTCATACACATAAAATAAGACAAGAAAACACTCCAATTTTTTTCTTTTTTTTCATGTCATGTAATCATTCTTTTTTTAATTTTATAATTTAATTTAATTTTACATATCAGCCACGGATTTCCTTGTTCTCCCCCCTCCCGCACCCCCCCCACCTTCCCCCCAGCCCACCCCCCATTCCCATCTCCTCCAGGGCAAAGACTCCCCTGAGAATTGAGTTCAACCTGGTAGATTCAGTCCAGGCAGGTCCAGTTCCTTCCTCCCAGGCTGAGCCAAGTGGCCCAGTATAAGCCCTAGGTTCCAAACAGCCAGCTCATGCACTGAGGACAGGTCCCAGTCCCACTGCCTGGATGTCTCCCAAACAGATCAAGCCAATCAACTGTCTCACTTATCCAGAGGGCCTGATCCAGTTGGTGGCTCCTCAGCTATTGGTTCATAGTTCATGTGTTTCCATTCGTTTGGCTATTTGTCCCTGTGCTTTTTCCAACCTTGGTCTCAACAATTCTCGCTCATACAAACCTTCCTCTTTCTCGCCAATTGGACTCCTGGAGCTCCACCTGGGGCCTGGCCGTGGATCTCTGCATCCGGTTCCTTCAGTCATTGGATGGGGTTTATAGCATGACAATTAGGGTGTTTGGCCATCCTATCACCAGAGTAGGTCAGTTTGGGCTTTCTCTAGACCATTACCAGCAGTCTATTGTGGAGGTATCTTTGTGGATTTCTGTGGGCCTCTCTAGCACTTTGCTTCTTCCTATTCTCATGTGGTCTTCATTTATCATGGTCTCCTATTCCTTGTTCTCCCTCTCTGTTCTTGATCCAGCTGGGATCTCCCGCTCCCCTAAGCTCTCTTTCCCTTGACCCTTGCCCTTTCCCCCACTCACATTCATGTTGTTCATGTAGATCTCATCCATTTCTCTGTCACTGGGCGATCCCTGTGTCTTTCTTGGGGTCCTGTTTTCTAGGTAGCCTCCCTGGAGTTGTGGGTAGCAGTCTAGTCATCTTTGTTTTACATCTAGTATCCTTCTATGAGTGGGTACATACCATGTTTGTCTTTCTGAGTCTGGGTTACCTCACTCAGGATGTTTTCTAGATCCATCATGCAGTAAAAACACTCATACACATAAAATAAGACAAGAAAACCCTCCAATTTTTTTCTATGTGGCTCAGTGATAGATTTCTTACACAGCATGTGTGAGACCCTTGGTTCAATTCCTAGTCCCACAAAAGGAGACGGTCTTTAGCTAAAAGTCTTTCATTTCATTCCTACATTTTGTTCCTATAAAATGCCCATTCAATAATAGATTTATTTAAAAAGTCATTATGTGTTATAACACAGAAGTACTGTCCAAGCTTCTGTGAAAGAAGGGAAAATCATATGCTTAAATGAAATAGTGGTTTGGGGATTTTTAGAGATCCATTCAATTGATAAATACCTTTTAAATAAATGAACTTCAGCTTGAGGTATATTGTTTTTATTTCTGATAACAGAAAGTTTGAAGACAATAATTTTTTGCTTCAATATACTGATTTTGTAAAGCTAGTGATTTAGTTATTTTGTTATACATCAGATCATACATATCTATGAACTTGTAAACATATTAGATTTTTTTTTTTTTGGTTTTTCAAGACAGGGTTTCTCTGTGTAGCTTTGCGCCTTTTCCTGGAACTCACTTGGTAGCCCAGGCTGGCCTTGAACTCACAGAGATACTCTTGTCTCTGCCTCCCGAGTGCTGGGATTAAAGGCGTGCGCTACCAATGCCCGGCTAGATATTTTATTATAAAGACAAGTTTAAGCCATCTTTAAGTTCTTTTAGTTTACATAGCTAATATATTGAGACAACTTCAGAGTCATCATTCTCCCTTTCCCACACCATTTGTGGTTTTCATAGTTATAACTATATTGGACGTGAAAAAATATTTTATTAGTACATAATTGATTCATATTTCTTTACATGCCATATTTCTTTAGCAGAATTATCCAGTAGAAGCCTTTGTGTTTTGCTGATTAGTTTATATTTCTCAAATGCATGATTCCACTCTTTTGCATTTGGAAAACACACAATGCTGAATTTGTTTTAATTGAAGTCTCTAAATAAATCCATTTGTATTTATTAATATTTTTACTGACAGACATCTTTATTAAACTAACTTTTTACCATTATATGTAATCACCTTAATATAGAAGAAATGATCTTATGGTGTTCAACACTTTTTAAAATCAAATCTGGAAAAACAATCTGCTATTTAATTACTATAATAGATGATTTTATGCATCCATTAAACATTTAAACAGCAATGTAAAAGTTACTGAGAGTAATTCACAGAAAAATTAAGATCAGAAGCAATTAGTTTGAGCCATTCGTGCAAAACATTTTTCTCCTATCTGTAACTCAAGTCTCAAAGAGGAGATATTTATAGTAAGATATTCCAAATGACTTCTTATTTTACTTGTTTAGCTTCTACCTAACTGAAACAAGAGAATACAGGCTTCCAGATATTTTCAAGAAGCATGAATCGTATTCTACTGTCTCCAGTGTGGGCCCTGCTGCCCACCTTGACCAGATGTCCTCCCTATGTTGATTCCCTGCCGGTTTCCTTCTCACCTAACATGCTGTCAGCCTGTATTTAAGGTTTCCTCCCTCCTTCAATAAACGCATTCAGCATTTGGCATTCTGCTGTGGCAAATGACTCACTGTCTCTTGTCTCTTATTTTTTAATCCACAGCCCCTCGCTCAGACACGGTGAACGGGTTATGGTAACGCGGGCATTACCGGAACACTCGAGCAGTGACATTTCTAAACCTTGGTACCATATGAGCAGGTTAACCAAATAAAAGGCCATGAATATATAAATATGTAGTTTGGGGATGGTAATGTAGCCTATAATCTCAGATTTCAGAAGGCTGAGGAAAGAGAAGTATGAGTTCAATGATTGTCTGTGCTATATGGTGAGACCTTGTCTCCACAGACCAAAACAAATAAAGGGGCTAGTGGTGAGAAGAAAACTAAATATAACTACATTTTTAAAACAACAATTATCATGAAAATTAATGAAATAATATTCAATTCTCAGATAAAATACTGAGAATAAAAAATTAAATTTGATACATAAATGTATTGCCTTGTATATTAAGTATATGTGATTTACGTTTGTTTCATGATTTAAGGAAATACTTTAGAAATTCATGGTAAAATATTAACTTTTCAATTAAAACATTAACTTATAAAATTGTCACTATTTTCTATGGAGATAAAATTAATGATAGCATGGAAGGGATGAGTTCATTTATTATTAAGGGTATTTCCAAAATATATATTGGTATCTACTAAGTAACCTTTTAAAAAAACATTTAAATTTGAAAATTCTTAAAATGTTTATTTCATATTCTTCACCTATGGAAACAAGAACATTTCTGTAGAGGCTATTACTTGATGTAAAAATAAGGAATCATGTTGTAGGAAACACAGGTAGGGAAATGGCTCCAAGAGTAAGAGCACTGGTTACTCTTGCCTAGGTTCTGGGTACTCATATGATGAATCACAACCATCCATAACTCTAATCCCAGGGAATTCCCTGCTCTGACCACCAAGAGCACTAGGCACACATGTAGGCAAAACACCCATATACTTTGAAAATAATAAATAAATAGATAGATAAATAAATAAATAAATAAATAAATAAATAAATAAATAAAAATTTAAAAAATATATAGGCAAGATACCAATCAAAAACAGAAACTAGATATAGAAGAAAATTTGGGTGATCTACAGCTTGAAGGAAAGGCTAAAGGATAAAACTAGAAAAAAATAGATATGAGTAAGTCAGTAAAAACGATACTCATGAGTAAGACAGGAAGTTATGTATTCAACACGTTCAAGTCTGGTTAGGTTAGGACATGGTTGCAACCATACCAAATCATTTCTCAAATTTCATGGCATTTTTGTTATGCCATCATGTTTAAGAAAATCATGTCAGACCACTCCAGTTGGTAAACTTATATTATAGCTCACCTAATGTCTTCTTCAAAGAAAATAGAGGAACTATTGATCATAATGACTTTCATAATGAAAAACAATACTCTCTGCCCATCATGAGATTCACTCATTTGGGAACTTTGACAAACATTCTAAAAAAAATGAAATGAAAAATAAAGGCAGTCAGACGTTTGTTAACTACAAAACAATAAAATGTTTCTTCCATAAGTTTCCTAATATGTACATTCATTTTTTATGTCAGTGTTCAAAAGCAATGGGCTACATTTAGTCACTTTCAACAGCAACAAATTGCACTCATTATGTGATGCCTCAAAGAGACAAGAATGCAACTCCACTCAGCCTGATTTTGTTGTAACTGGTGCTGGACCAGGATTTACAGAGTCTGGCCCAGATTATTTTACTTTTGCAATATTTAAGCACAACAAATTTTTGAAAAAAGTATTCAGATAACAATTAACTCAGTCCCAAGTACACAAGAATTTAAGACATGTTTATACTGAGATTCCTTACAAAGTACATTTGGCTTCTTTCACAAGAATGGGTACTGTTGACTCAGAGATAGTTCCCAAGATTTAAGGAGTTTGACTGAGGTGAACATGATGCCTGTGGGTGTCAGGATTGGCCTGGCCCTAAGATAACATAGAAGTCACTTAGGCTGTTGTAAAGCACAAATGACCTCACTCAAAAGAGTGGGTTTATGTCTTGGGTAAGTAAAAAGATAAATTCTGGGAGATATGGCAGAGCCTGTCTCATCAGACAGCAAAGGAACACCAGGTTGTAAAACTACATCATTCCTAGTGTTTCAGAAAGAGCAGCTACACACCTCATTCCTTTGAAGAGGTAAGCTGTGTGTTTAACTTTCCTGGCTTCTCCACTGCTTATCTCTGTGTACAAGGCTCTTTGCTCTGTACACCCCGGTGTTAGAGAGTGTATTAATCAGGGTTCTCTAGAGGCACAGAAATTAGGGAATGAATCTCTCTCTCTCTCTCTCTCTCTCTCTCTCTCTCTCTCTCTCTCTCT